>JBBBDQ010000801.1:1627500-1732500 GCA_037127315.1 Ascarosepion bandense
CACAGAAGTGGCTCAAAGTGAAATATACGTGGCTTCCAGCAAGGATCAAACTCACTTCTCATACACCATGTCAAGATGCCCAATGGTGTTTTTTTTTTTTTTTCAAGCATAGCTTAGATGTGGCACAAAGCTGAATGTATGGATTACCCAGTGCGGATTAAACAACATTTCAGTCATTGTTCTAGCAAGACAAGCTTGCTAACCATTACACCACTCCAAAGGGTACAATATCAGATATGATCAGTGACGTTTTTGTGAACCAGTGTTGATAATTGTCTTAAGTAATTCTCAGTCAGGAGCCCATGTGCATGTAAAAGCCACATCAATTCTTATAAACGGGTTGAGCTTAGAATTTCATCTTCTCTCTTTTGCCGTTCTTATTTCAAAAGCAGATGTTACTCAGAATTCATTGTAAAACAATAATTAACATTTTTCAAGACAAGGCAGTTGGGAACTGAATAGCATATTTAATCAGCTGGCAGGGAAATTCAAATGTGTCTGAAAATCTTTTCTTTTTCTATTTGATTTCTTTGCTTGCTACTTACTTGTGGCAGCATTCCCACTGGACAGGTTGAGCCAGCTTCTTCCCTAGAAGTTTCATGGAACGTTTTTGGCTCAACTTTAAATTCTGAGAGAAACAAAAAATTTCTAGTAGAATTGTTCACTTAAAGATGTTTTATAATGTCAGATCTTGGAGAATAAAGAACTTTCGTACATTAAAAGAGACGAAGAACTGGAACTTTTGGAAAGATGTCATCATAAATGATATCAAGAAAATATTGGCTTTCCATACAACCTTAATCAAAAGTTGGGAAGGAAACTCTGATTAGTAATAAAAGAGCAATAACATTTTTAAGAAGCTGATTTTCCTGAAAAACAGTTTTAAGAGATTTTTTTTTTTTTTTTTTTTAGAAATATGAATCAGTGGTAACACTAACAGTTTGGACAATGAATGCTGAATTTTTACTGTATGGAAATATTACTATGAAGATTGTGTTTAATGGTATTTTTTAAGAGAAAAAAAACAAAACAAATTTCAACCAACAGTATTAACTGTTTTGTCAATGAAGGCTGAATGTTTCTGTATGTAAATGGTTAATCTCATAATTACCATTACAATGGAATGCATTAGAAACAAGGTGATCCTTAACTCAGGCTGGCAACCATGCAACTGGGGTCTGCAACTGGTAGGATGAACATGTGGAGACTTAAATTATTATTTTTTTTTTTTTTTTTTTAATCATATCACCCCGAGCAAGGCGGTAACGCCACTGAAGCGGGGGGGGGGGCTATGTAGGAGTGAAAAGATTGGAAAAGAGAAATCCGGAAACCACATCCTAAACAAGAGATGAGCCTCTTCACCTGTTCAATAGACGTGGGTGGAGTGTGAACCGGGTGATAGTTTAGTCTATCTACTTCAAATAAAGATCTTATGATTTGGGTAATATTTTCTTTATATTACAAAATACATCATATTCTTTTTTTTTTTTTTTTATTAGCCCAAAATATTCCTCCCACTAGCAGGTCTGAAAATATACCCCCACCACAAAAAAAATGTTTATATAAATAAATGGACTGCAGTTTCAGATTTCTGCAAAGATAGAATTAACACTATGTGGTTGAGGCACATATATTTGTATTTTATACTTGTCACATGTCTACATTTTCATGTCATTACTGCTTTATTAGTGATATTGATTTTGCATATAATTTATTCCTGGGTATGATGATAAACTACACCTTGCAGCAAGGCCTCTGATCAGGGGATTGGAGGTTTTGAGGAGAAATAACAATTTAAGAGAATATTTTTTTTAGCAATGTCTGCTAATTAGTTAATTAGCAACTATATATAATAGTAGAAAGTGTTTTAAATTTATTGACTTATTTTCATAAAGGTTGTGAGGAGCATGGAACCACCTCTTAATTGCTGTTGTTCCCAGGTTCACCCTGACCCGGAGTTGTAGCAAGGCCTCTGATTGGGAGGTTGTGAGGAGCATGGAACCACCTCTTAATTGCTGTTGTTCCCAGGTTCACCCTGACCCGGAGTGGTAGCAAGGCCTCTGATTGGGAGGTTGTGAGGAGCATGGAACCACCTCTTAATTGCTGCTGTTCCCAGGTTCACCCTGACCCGGAGTGGTAGCACCTGATAGGGTCCCAATTATGGGCAAATAGTTAACCCCCAGACTGGGGTCAAAACACAATGAAAGACTTTTATAGAAATAATTACATAAAAATAGACTTTTATAGAAAAATATACATTTTTGAAAGAAAAATATTACCATAATACATTTTTGAAGAAAAAAAACAAATTATTATCAGTAATATATTTTTGAATACAAAACTAGAAAACTTCAGTTTTCTAAAATAAAAATAAATTTATCAAAATCTGACTAAATCAACCTTCTCTCTATTATTTGAACATTAAAAAAACTCATTAAAACCTACCTTTTTAGCATTAAATAACCCACAGAGGTTGATATATCATTAAACAAAATTAAAATTCTAAATTCTAAAATTTCCATAAATGCAAATGTACAAAGAAAGAGCAAAAAATAACTTCCTTTCCCAGAAAATGACTAAATGTACAAAAATCACTTTATTTACCAAGAATTAAATTTTCACATATTGCAAAAATAATGAATTTTATACAAAATTGGGTGTCAACAAAGTTTGAAAATACTTTGCAAAAATGTGAATTTCAGAGAAACAATAATTTTGATAATCATTACAAAAATTATTTCTGTTGCATGTACAATTTGCTTCACAAAAGATAAAGAAAATACTAATTTTGCTATGCTACAATCTAACCTTATTAATAAATGAAACTTTGTGTGTGTGTATCCGTTACCTATAGACTCCAAAACGGCTGAACCGATTTTCTTGAAAATTTACAGTTGTACTATGTGTCTGCGAGTGTTCTTAGCTAGGTTTTGTCAAAGTACCCCTGATAAATATCGATAATCGAAAAAATCAGTAATCGTTTTAAGTAAAATTTTTGGTCCACCATTTAAACATTTTCTCATGATCTTCAATAACAATTTTTTTCCTAATCCCTCAGAATTTTCAGCCAAACCAAATTTTCTCCATGATATCGTAGAGCAACTTTGAAATACACTTCATCAACTAAAAGAATACACTTTTCTGATTTTCAAAAATTTTACTAAAAATATCACCAAGAAAATTAAGGTCATTTAATTTTGAGACTTCTGATGTCAAAGCTGATAATGTTCTCACACTGGGCATTGTAAAGTCTGTTGTATAATGAACAAGATGTTGCAAAATATTCAAAAGAACATCAGAATCTTGATTTGTTCCAATCCATTATGGTAATATAATAACTCGGTAAAAAATTTTTTTTTTATCAATTTTCAAGTTACTAAGATAATTGCTACATTGATTTGTGACCAGTGCTGAAGCATTGATATTCTTTGAAAGAAAAAAAAAAAAAAAAATTGTGTGTGTGTATGTATGTGTATATATATATATATATTCTAAACATACATTGTTAAATATAAGCAACAATGTCTATTATGTTTAATCTTGAGCCATTCTAAACATTGTATTTTGGCTTTAATTTCAGGTGAAAATAAAGACAAAAATTCTCCAACATTTGGATGTTTTTTTATTATGCATTGAAATATATAATTGTTAGCATTTTGAGCTCTCACATGGTGTGACATCATAGAACTGCATTACGAATTTACAAACTGTGTTTGCTATTTGGTAACTATTATTGTGGCTTAGCAAAGTTTTATGCCAACACAAGATAAAATCATCTTTGATGGTGGATGTTTTTATGTTAACGTCCCTGTAATCTCTCTGAAGATGGCTCATGTGAGCCGAAAGCTTAGAACAAACATAAAAAAATATCCAAACGTTGGAGAATTTTGTCTTTATTTTCACCTGAAATTAAAGCCAAAATACGATGTTTAAAACGGTTCATGATTAAACATAATAGACATTTGTCTCTTATATTTAACAATATGTTTTGAAAATTCTGTTGCCTCGATACACTAAATTTAAGTTATATACACACACACACACACAAAAGCATTGTAAGATTTGTAAATGAAGTTTTCAAGAATTTTAATTAAAAACATCCACCTCCAGTGATTGAATAAACAACTAATCGTTTAATTTATAGCATGTAATTGCAGATCTAGTGCAGTCTCGATCAGCCTATGGTTCACCCAGAATCACAGATAGGTTTTTTTTTTCTCCTCGGTCGTCCAAAATATTCAACACTGTGGTTAATTGATGAATTGATTTCTTTAGGCCTCAATCAGTTCTTCCCCACGTTGTGATTAATTGATCGCAGACAGGCCAAGATTTGTTGTCCATATCCTGCCTCAGTTCGATCCAAACAGAGTGCAGATATACAGTAATAATAATTAAATTAAACACACACACACACACACACACACACACACACACACAGAAGAACAATGAATAATAATAAAAAAAACAAATTATGATTTATCTTGAGTATATTTTACAATTACGTTAGTATTGTACATGCGGAGTTGTCAATCTAAATTGTCCCCAAATCTGATGTGACATTTGGTTAAACTGGTAAGGATTGGCTGGAGTATAGTTTGTTCAGTTGATTTTTGGTAATTACTTGATAAGTCTGATGCAAGGCTGGTGTATCAGAGTAATGTTTAGGCAGTAGTCATGTGTAGTCAATCTCCATCAGCCTCTTGGCTCGAGTCTTGGATCTTTCTCAGTTTCACTTTGTGCATTGACTTTTATTAGCATAGACCTCAAACTGGTACAGAGGCAGGAGTGGGGGTGGCCAAATTAATTTCCAACTTGGCTGTCTTCCTCTCTCTCAGGTAATGGTCCCCCGCCTCCTCTGTATTGTTTCAAAAAAAAAAAAAATTTTTTTTTTCTGGTTTCATTTCTCAGGCGAAACATTCAACACTGGTTAATTGTTTTAGCCAAAATAAAATTTACCAGTTAAATTCATAATGCATGGTTTTGGATCCTGAACACCTGTTTTTTTTTTCTTTTTTTGTCAACTAACCTTTTTTTCCACCTTTTAATTGACTGGCACTTAGGCTTTTTACAGTTCCTTTCATCAACCATCTGTCAACACCTAGATTAGATTTGTCCTTGGCGGGACATCCAACTTGTAACAAAGATTCAATTCCTGGGAATATTTTTATAATAGTTAACTCTATTCATGAGACTCATATCAGTATATCTCTTCATATATCTAAGTAATAAAATTTATTAATTACCAACAACCAAATAGTGTCACACTGACAGAATCCTGTTGATCAATATTCCAATACAAATTTTCAAAAGTGAGGTTTATTTTCTTTTTCTCTGGAAACAGTGCCAATTCATTATTTTGTATAGAGGCAGAAGTTTTATTTGTTTTTAGTTTTGGTTGAGGACTAAGTTAATCCACTTGATGGCAAGTAAATAAAATGATTAAATACTAATGGTGGATTTTGGGGCTATACCATTCTTGTAATAACCACTGTCGGATAATCAAATGGAAAGTGGCTTTCATGAACAAGTGTTTGGTTTGTCAGGGGTGTTGTCTTGAAGTGTAGTCTTTAAACATTGTTCTCGCTCATTCTGATTGTAGGGGGAAAAAATACATGAACCATGTTTTGGTTATCATAGTTAATGTGACAACCTTTCACACAGCATTTTTTTTTTTTTTAACATATTGAGAAAGATTTTGGAGTACTGAATCATAAAAAAAAATATTAACTAAACTTATGTAAAAATTATATGGCGCTTGTAAAATGTCTGGAGGCTTTGAACTTCAGAATTTAGATTTCAGAATTTAAAATTTAAGTTTGCATGAATGTGGGAATCTTTTGGATTAAATGTTGGGATGAAAGAATTTGGGATTTAGATAAAGAAATTCTGGAGTTTGAAAATTATTACTCTCCTGTCCATGCTCATGGAGAAAGAGACTATGGTGAGACAGTGTCAGCTCAGGTCATTCTCTTGACTACAAGTCATGAAAGTTCTTGGCTAGTTGTAAAACATCAAATTTAATATTGAATTTAATTTTTGACATTAACTTTGTGATAAATTCTTTTAATAAGTGTCATTTTTCATTAATTTGCAGTGAAAAACGTCACATTTTCATTTTTCAATGTTTCCTGTTTATGAAGATAGAAAAAGTCAACATAGTTCTAAAAAAAAATGTTACATGAAAAAAAGAAATTATACATTTTATACTTCTGAGAAAAAAAATTAAATTTAAATTAGTGATGAAATTCTTCATGACATTTGTGAATTTCAGAAATAAAATATACAAAGTTAAAAAAAAACAAAAAATCATTATACCTACTTCTTTATCTTAAATAATAAACTTAAGTTAATCCAAAGTAAAGCAGAAAAATTTCTTACAGAAAAAAAAATTTCTTAATCCGATTCAGCAATGAACTTTAGTTTTGTCCCTATTCACTCACTGACTTAAACTCCATGTCAAGACCTGAGTTAACGATTGCCTTGATTGGAAATGACTTTAATATAGGAACCCTTAAAAGTCTAATTTGGTAAAAACAGTTTGAAGAGAAAGTATTTATAAATTTCATTCAACATTAATGATAAGCATTCAGTCAAGGAAGGCCAAATATTTCCTGTATGGAAACACTCACCATTACCATTGCTGTCGGAATAAATTGGAAATGATTTTAATAGAAGAATACATGAAAAATAATTTTACTATAGTAAAGTCTAATTTAAACAGGTTTAACGGAAATAATTTATAAATTTCAGCCGACAATAACAGCAGCTGTTAAGTTAATGAATGCTGACTGTGGGAATGGTATTACTATGAATATTAAAGCCTTTTATTCTGAAAAAAAAAATTAAGCATAAGAATTTTATAAATTTCAACCAACATTGATACATGTTATCTGGTCAATGAAGGCCAAATGCTTTCTGTTTGAAAATGGCTATTGCTATAAGAATACAATTACGATTTCAATATAGGAATCTGTTAAAAATGATTTTACTCTGGCAAAGTCTGATTTCTGAGAAACTGGTTTAAAAGAAAGAATTTATAAATTTCATTTAGTTCTTTTTTTTTCTTTTTTTTCTTTTTTTTTTCTTTTTTTTTCTTTTTTTTTCTTTTTTTTCTCTTTTTTTCTTTTTTTTTCTCTTTTTTTCTTTTTTTTCTCTTTTTTTCTTTTTTTTCTTTTTTTCTTTTTCTTTTTTTCTTTTTTTCTTTTTCTTTTTTTTCTTCTTTTTTTCTTCTTTTTTTCTTTTTTTTCTTTTTTTTCTTTTTTTCTTTTTTTTCTTTTTTTCTTTTTTTCTTTTTTTCTTTTTTTTCCTTTTTTTTCTTTTTTTTTCCTTTTTTTTCTTTTTTTTTTCTTTTTTTTTTTTCCTTTTTTTTTCTTTTTTTTCTTTTTTTTTTCTTTTTTTTTTTTCTTTTTTTTTCTTTTTTTTTTTCTTTTTTTTTTCTTTTTTTTTTCTTTTTTCACCCCAAGCAAGGCATTCCACTGCCACTATTGGAGTTGGTTAAGATTTAGTCAAATTTGGATACAGTTACTTGTCAAGGAAAAATTCTAGATTGAACTACAAGAACTAGAATCACCTGGGAACATTCTTGGAAACTAAAAATAATTCCAATTTTATTTCAAATAAGCACATTTGACATAATGCAAGATACTAATCTTGTATAGATTCACATTGAAAAAAACAAAAACTTACCAAATTAGGAAAGCCACTCAAATACCTTTGTCCTTAATCCAACTTTGATTTCTTGATTTAAGCTGCATGGTCTTCTCTTTCTGTACCCACTGACTAGAGCTGAATGAACAAATATCTTGGAAAATAATACATAAGCAAAGGTCATTGGCGGAAACAAGCTGATTAGAAGAAAATTTAGCTAGCAGCCTTTTATTTCCTGAAATAGGAAAAATAAAATGAAGAAACTAATTCAAGAAATGGTTTTACTAATCATAAAGTATATGATTGATTAGTATGTATGACACATCTATTAGTAAGTGGTGAAATGTTCATAATAACGGATAATATTCCAGAAGGCTGTGGTGGTAGAAAAGTCTTAAAAGTTTGGTAAGCCACAATTATTGAACAAATTGGGTTTGATCTTAAAGCTAATGAAAGTTCTCCATTTTGAAGAATCATGTACAAAGATAAGATAATTAATTCTCCCCCACAAACAATATGAGACTGGGGACTAAATGAATAATTTGTATTGAATATCTTCTGTCAACATTGGCAAAGAAGAAAAAGGACAGTAACAATACTCACAAAACACGATTTAAAAATGACAAAGAAAATAGAAGCCTAATAAGACACTGACCCTTAATTCTGATTGTAAATCTGTTCTTCACATGACCCATCTAAAGAAAAGATTCCAAATCCAACCATTCTGACTTCTCACAAGAGACCTGGACCTTCTCATGTTATTGTTCCACTAGTAGAACATATTTTAAAAAACCAGATGATCATTAGTTGTATTTTAACAAAATATGTAAGCATATATTGTATTTCAGTCTACTCTGTGTACATTATTTATAAAATGCTCATCTCATATTACTGCCTGTTCTTTAGTTTGTACGTTACACCCTGCCAAAACCGTATAAATTCTTTTCCTTTCAATCCGCATTATTCACCTCAGATTTCATAAAATGGAAAAAGTCTTCTAGGTTGTTTACAGACGCACCATTACAAAAATGGCCTTAGTGTTAAAATTGTGTAAAATATTGTTGTACTGCTGAAAAAAATATCAGAGGCAATCTCAATTACAATATATGTCGAATCAAATCTTGAACTGAAAATGTAATTATTCATCAAAACGAAGATTATAATAAACTTGTTGCATAAATATACATTGTAAATTGTACATTCTTTTTCGCACAAATGCCTTTAGCAAAAACTATAAATCCATCTCTCCACCTTCATCCGTTGGGAGCAGACTGAACTGTTTAGCGTTGTTTGACAACCAGTTTAGGAGAATGATATTCAATTCAAAATGAGTTGGGCTAGCAACTTTATTTTGTGCAGAAGAAAAAAAGACATTTGTTATGGAAATCAAAGCATTAATGTCTAGTGTGGTGAGGCTGAATGAAGAATCCCCTGGAATGTTTATATACCCCAATACAAAAATGCTTATAGCATTGCAATTATGTAAACTATTGTCATACTGTTGAAAAAAAAAAACATAACAGGCAATCTCCATTATAATATATGTTAAATCTAAACTTTAACTGAAGATATAATTATTCATTGAAATCAAAAGAATAATAAATTTGTTGCATAAAATGTTGTAAATTGTTGGTGAAACATAGCAATGTAATAAACAAAAGTTTTATTCATCAAAAAATACAATATAAAAAGATATTACATTAACTAAACTCATAATTACATGACTGAAAGAGTAATAAATATATATATATATAGATGGAGTATAGTAAAAACAGCCAAGCCTTACAACAGTGGCAAAATATGTAGACTGTGCCAAGAAGAAAAGTTAGCGATTATGCTATTACCAAACAAAAATGAATTATTGAATGAAAGAACAGAAATTATGACTAAGTGTAACCATACTAAAAAAATATCTATTAGGTTCATACAACCAGGGATGAAAACGTTATAATTTCTTGTAATTTTAAAAATTGCGCATTCAAAAATTCCTTACCACGTGAGCATTAAAAAAAACCCCACCATTTCATGAGTGTTCTTTAAAAAAAAAAAAGAAAGGTAAAATGAGTTATTGAAAATCGCTCGAACACACCACTCATGGTAGAAATCTGGGTCGCGTAATAACTCATTTACAAATACAAAATATTCAAAAGTTCTACAATATAATTGTATTGAACACTTTTTAATACAAACATGCACTGATCTAATTTTATTATGAACAAAAACTAAGTTATTAAACACTCAAAATATATATATATATATATATATATATTACCACATCCATGGTATCCTCAGCATCCTCTTAAAATCAATGAAAAAAAAAAGCAACAATTAAACACTAATATAACTTTTGATAGTCAGGTGATGTGACAAAAACCCTGAAGAAAATAAAGCTACATGACAACTGAGCTACACCTTGATTGAATTAGAGCAGTAGTCAGAGGGAGAAAAAGAAACAAGTTGCCAACTAGGAATTATGAGTACTTAAAAAAGATTTGGGCAGCAAAACCTCCAAGGTTCCGGGCATTATGGTAAACTGCATCCGGCAGTAAGGTCTCTGATTGGAAGGTTGTGAGGAGCATGGAACCACCTCTTAATTGCTCTTGTTTTCAGGTCCACCCTGACTCAGTGGTAGCACCTGTTAGGGTCTCAGCTATGAACAAATAGTTAACCCCCAAACTGGGGTCTTTTAAAATTAATTTAATAAACCCACTACATATATTGGCTTTACTACAACCACACTCTCCTATAGACTTACTTGCCACCTTTCTGATCATAGTTCAATTAAACAATATTTTTTAGAAAAACATAGCCATGTAAGTAATATTAGACAGATTTTAGTCGATAACAGAATAATATGCGCACATACATACAGTAAAAAGAACCTTCAGATATTGGAGGCCATTTACATTAAATCAAAGCAACCCACATTAAAATCACCTTTCAATCTGGTCACAACACATTACATTGCATTTAGACATATGGTTCTGTTAACATTTTGGTCTCTCACATGGTGTGACATCATAGAACCACTTTACAAATTTACAACCTGCGTCTTTTGTTCCATAACTGTTATTGTCGCATAGCAATGTTTTATGTCAACACAAGGTAATATCAACTTTGATGGTACATGTCTTTGTTAACGTTCCTGTAACTTCTCTGAAGATGGCTCATGTGAGCCAAAAGGTTAGAACCAGCAAAATAATAAAAAATAAAATCCAGATGTTGGACAATTTTTGTCTTTATTTTCACCTGAAATTAATGCCAAAATATGATGCTTAGAACGGCTCATGATTAAACATAATAGGCATTCATTGTCTGTTATATTTTGTTTTTGAAAGATACATCATTTAGATGCAGTTAGGACACATCATCAGTGATGTTACCCTGGTTCATTGATGGTTTCGGTCCTTTAAAAACATACCTTCTCCCCAGGTTGACCCAGCCAAGGTTGATCAGGCCCCGGCCTGTGTCCTAATCTCTATTTGCTACGTTATTGGAATGCAAGATGTTTTGGTTGCACAGAAGTGGAAAAATTTCTTGAATAAGGTCGTCCACCAATAAATGAATGTCCAGTGATAATACGTACATGGTTCCAGTAAATATCCGGAAATATATAAATTAAAATAAATTGATATTCGTGAAATTAATATGAAGATGAATGGTTAAAATAGCTAAATGACTAGATAGAAAAAAACTCATTAAATATACTAAAATAAATACATAAATTACGATGTGGAAGATACCATTCCATAGGGATGAAGGAATATGCTATTAAAAAAATCGAAAAATCATACTGAATACGGTAGATATGTAAATAACTGAAATTAAAAAACGAATGCTTTATTTATTAAAGAATTGTAATATTTCTGATTAAAAAAACTACAGGGATTGTAAAAATAAATGAATAGATAAAAACAGAAGCAAAATACAAAAGTAAAGCAAATGTTATTAATGAAATATTTGGGATTATTAAAAAATGATTGATATGAATAGATAAATAATGTTTAGAAAATTTTCTGCTGCCTCAATACACTAATATATATATATATATATATATATAAAACACCATTTTTTGCTATCTTTTTCATGCTCATTCTCATGACCTCCCAAACGTTATATATATATATATATATTTTTTTTTTTTTTTTTTTTTTCAATGTTATCATATAGTTTTTGTAGTATAAGAAAAAAAAAATCACTTAAAATGTTTTTGAAATAAATATTTTCTTTTTATTGATTTGTTTTTCACGGCTTATCAACCTTTATGACAAAAATGAAAAATGCTAAAACATTAGTCTTAAAAAAAATTAAGTACAGAAGTGTCTGAGTTAAATTTTATTGTTATTGTTACAAAAACCAACTTAATTTTTATTTAAATATTTCGATTAAATCCCATTGAATAATTTTACACGGAAATATTGATTTTCATGTTCAGTGTAACTTTCATCAGACTTTGAGAATTGGGCCTTCTGTGCCTGTTTCAAACGTTCACAGCCAAAACTTTCTAAAGTTTTTATTAAAAAAAAAAAAGAAAAGAATTCCATTCATAATTCAGTCAGTTAAGTGCCATACGTGATACATGCTTGGGCGATCATGTCTCGAAAGAGACATGACTGACTGAGCAGAAGATTATCCCGCAGTAGGTTGCCATTGCTTTCTGCGGTAGACTGGTTGCCAACCAAGGCTATAGAACGCAATCTGTCCTGCTATTTAACCCATAACTAGAAGGAGGAGATGGATTAATACCTTTCCCAAGGGTATTTGCATGCAAATGAATACAATGGATTCAGCTGGAATTCGAACTCGGCTTTTCGTTCCGAGCCGATATCCACTGTACCACAATGCACATTCATAATTACCTAGCTCAAATAATGAATGCATTTTCCAACTTAATAATTTTTTTATACTTTCCCTTGTATTTTTAATTTAGTTTATGAAGAGAGAACAAGGCACAAATGCTGTATGTTCATTCATTTTCTTTTTTCTTTTTTAACAAAAAATTGATATTAAAAACATTGCTTTGTTTATTAAAGAATTGGATGTGTGTTTTGGTGTAGATATTTACTCTGAACAAGAAATGTGAGATCCAAGTTAAAATTCCAGTTTCAATTCCTTGCATTCACTTAGATGCAAATACCCTTGGGAAAAGTATTAATCCTTTTCTTTCCTCCAGATATGGGTTAAATAGCAGGACAGATTAGGTTCTATAGCATTGGTTGGCAACCAGTCTACCACAGAAAGTAATGGCAACCTACTATGGGAAAATCTTCTTCCCAGTCAATCATATCTCAAAGAGACATGATCACCTAAGCATGTATCAAGTATGGTACTTATAAAAGAAAAATCAGTTCTTATTATCAAATCTTAATGTTTTTCACATCTTTTTTTTTCGGGATGGGTTAAAAACATTTCAGAGTAATTTAAGTTCTCTTTTGTGAGGATGGTTTTTGGATTATGGTTAATAAAAGTAAAAAAGTAAAAACCTTGTCTGGAGCCCAGGGTTAGTGTGTACTTAGTTCGTAGTTCAGCAGCCTTGATGCTGGACTGTTCCAAGCATAGCTAATCAAGAAATACAAAAAACCCCTGAAGAATTAATCAACTATCCTTTTATGAGACAAACAAGAAATTGAAACTGGATTTTCTCACCAGAGTAGGCAAGCTCACATTCACAATAGCTGAATAAATTGCTAAATTCTCTAACAATATGTTCGACATGATAGTATTACAAATGGTCTGGTTAAGTTGAAGTCATATCTCTGCATTTAAGGGTTGGGTTGGGCTGTTAGGCCCTGCTAATACGATATCTGAAGAGGTTAAATTTATCAATTTGCAAATTCTGTAATATATACCAAATATTGAACTTGTCAATTTGCACATCTTATTGACTTGAGGTTAAGCTATCAATTTGCCAACAATATTGGACATTTGAAATCAACCCAAGAATTAACCAATAAATTTGCATCAAGTTTCAGCATTTCACTATGATGATTGTTAATATTAAAAATGTCATTTCAAATATGTGTGATAATGAATTCAAATCAACAAAGTTACTTTCCTCTCCCAATATTAATCCTTTCTATGTGTGTATAATATATTATCTTACATTCAGTTAAAAAAAAAAATAGTGCTCAATGGGAGGTATAAGTTACATATTAAATATGCATTTTTTTTTCCTCACCAGTAGCATGACTTTCATGCACTGCACAATCTGCAGGTGCTGAGTTGTGCTATTAGTCAGAAAATACATAAAGGAAAACTCAACATATCTTCTAAAGTTGTTATAAGCTATAATTTATTTCGACATTTTTTTTTCAGGTCAAGAATCGGCATTAAAATTCATTGAAAGGGCTATTCATTTTGGTAATATTTGATCAAAAGATTTTATTTCAACAGTAAATCAAAAAAGTTCCCTGTTTTAATAAATGAATTATGAATTACATGAAAACTAGTTCAATCCAAATATTTATGTAATGATATATCAAAATTTTTAGTGTAATAGCCTTTTTGAAACAAAGGAAGGTCTTACTTGATGACATTAGGATTTTGGAAGAATGTCTCCATCTTGCTTCAAATCTGTAAACAACCAGAAGCTTCAGATCTTAATTTCACTGATTTTCCTTGATATCCTCAGATTGTTAAAAGAGCAAACTCTAACCTCCACTAATTTTCAATACTTAGGTTTTAAAGTGAAATTTTAAAAATGAAAAATCTTTCTTGAAGTTTTCATTTCAGCTTTAATTGAAAGCTAAATGATTAAATTTAGTAATTCCAGTAAGCAAAATACTCTGGTGCGTTTCAAATAGAAATTATGTTGATTGGAATCTCAACTTTTTTTTTTTTTAAAAGATTTCAAACTCATCAATCTGTCTTATGACCGCTAAAGGTGTGAAACTGATAGGAACCATATAGTGTTGATTTTTTTTTTTCTTAGATCTGTATAAACAAACACTCTATCCTTAATATTGAGCCATTTTGTTCTGCCATTCCTTTTGCAAGCTGGTTCAATAGGTTACTTGTTTTCCACTGTTGCTTCTGCCTTTAATATTTCCTGTGAGTATTAGTTTCTAAACCCTCTTTCCTCATTATCTGTCCCAAGAATTTCAATTTTTTCTTGTCACTTTTGTTTCGACTTTCCTTCAAACACTGCCGTTGCTCACATGCTCCATCTGTACTATACTTGGAATTCTTCCATAGAACCACATTTTTAAACTATAATTGTTATTATTTACAGTACTTTCTCACTTCTTTAAGGACACTTGAATGAATTTAGTAAAAGATGCATAAGTCCCAAAAGAAGATCTTTGAGAAAAGAATGGCATGATTAATTTTGAGACACTTTCTGCGCATTCGCCGTTAGCATTGATGACTACCTCAGTACAAGGTCTGAAACTTTGACACGCCCGAATCACATGATCTGTATCTTTATTTTGGACATCGTACTAGATATGGTGAAACTTCAGAGATTTTATAGTATTATGGGGTCATTAAGTGACTTCGCTCTCGATTATTTCCCCATACATAGCAATCCGACAGATGCAGGTATGGAGAGCTAAGAGGTAATATGTGACATGATCGTAGAGTTTGTAGCTCATCCACCCTTTGTCTTCAACACTGCACAGTCTTGGTGGTAGGTGGACAGTCTTTCATTGCTGGCACTCTCTATTCAAGGCCTTATAACCCTCTTGAACATAATCCTAATAGTCACCAGCATTGACCCTAAGGAACTAAGTGAGGAGGCATAACATCTCCCTTGTTGCTCCTAGAACCTTTACAGTTGCCGCAAACTTTATGCATGACCATTGGAACATCCTTAACATTCAGTTTGCTCAGCAAGTGCTTTGAGTGGATCTCATAGTTATCTTTTACCTTTATAGACATGAACTAGTCTCCTCTACATTGGTTCCTGGACATGACGGTAAACTGCATCCAGCAGCAAGGCCTATAAATGGGAGGTTTTGAGCAGCATGGAACCACCTTGAATTGCAGTTGTTCTCATGTCCACCCTAATTCTAGGTGGTAGAATCTGTTAGGGTCCCAGCTATGGGCAAATAGTTAACCCCCACAAACTGGAATCAAAACACTATGAAAGCATAAAAATAGACTTTTATAGAAATATGTACATTAAAATAGATTTTTTTAAAGAAAAATGTACATTTTTGAAGGAAAAATATTACCAACAGTATTTTTTTTTTCCTTCAAAAATTATTACCGTGAAACTTTATTTTTTTTTTTTTTTTTTTTTTTTTAGGGGGGGAAAAAAATTATTACCAGCAATACATTTTTGAATAAGAAAAACTAGATGACATCTGTTTTCTAAAATAGAAGCATTTTTCATGAAAATCTGACTAAATCAACCTTCTCACTATGAACATTAATAAAATACCTTAAAACTCACCTGTTTGGCATTAAACAAAACTCCTCTACATCAAATGTGACTTGTATCAAAGGTCCAGTTGCATAGTGTGCCTTGAAATCTTATGCTCATTATCAATGGCATTAATTGGTTTTCTGGAGTTCCTCTCAACAATGTTCTGCACCTTTTGTACAAATTCGCATATTCTGATGGTATTAGAACACTTCGCAGGTGTTTTTTGTTTGGTTACTTTTGTAGAACCCCGTCATTAGCTTCCAGCTCTTAACAAGAAATGAACAGAGCTTTCAGGAAACCAAATAATGTATAAAATATTTCGAGTACTTTTGATTATTGCTGGTAATTTACAAGGAAAGAGGGTAGAAACCGAGAGATAACTTATGAAGTGCATTAGTAATGTAAACTGGAGCTTGAAAGGAACGCTGGTTCACATGCGGTGGTAATGTTATATCTGTGATCGCTTCAAACTCTAGCATAAACGCCATGTTAGTTATCTAACTTTTCTGTTATAAGACAACTGTAGAAAATTGACCATAGGAAGATTATAGCTGTGAAAATCTAACTCCATCTCTCCCATTAGTGCATAGGCCATCAACAACCTCTCACCATCTAAGATGCTTCTGTAACTTACCTTTTTTACAGGTAAGTTACAGACTTACCTGTACATTAAGTGTTGACCCTCATTTACCCTCTGACAAATTTAAATTTAATCCAAACATCTGTATATTAATAAATCATTTTTAAACTTTATTTCCAGTGAGATTAATTTGCTGGTAACTGGAAAAATGTATAGACTGAAATGTGCGGCCCTTTGAAGCCATTTATATGACTCCTCCTTTTATCTGTAAGCATGATGTTCTCTAACAAATGCAGTATTTTAAATAGACAAACAATTTAGATTCAAAATTTGATCACCACCTTATCAGCAAAGCAACAGTCACAAAATTAGCAGTAATTAAACGGTCAATACAAATCTCTTGGCATACCTGAGGAAATTAAAATTCGTCTCCGGTAAATGCGTGTTGAGAGATCAGTAACTCTCTATAAATGGTTGTGGTAATATTAGCCATTTCTTTATAAGGAAACAACACTGGTGCCCCCTAGGTACGAATTTGCATGAGATACTAGATTAGCAACTAAGTCCCACCCTTTTACAGTGAAAATGTAACCGCAATTTCTACTCCAACAGCTTCTTTTCTTGCACTTCCTGCCTGTGGAATTTCCTTTCATATACTTGCTTCCCCAACGGCTTCAACCTACAGGAGTTTAAATGTAAGGTCAATAGACACCTCCTAACACACTAACTCGCACCCATTCTCTCAAACACTCTTCCGATATACCTCTTTACTCATCTATCACCCTCCTTCTGACATTTCCTATATCCAATCACTCTATGTAAGCCCCTGCACTATAGTGGCAGTGGAATGCCTTGCTTGGGTTGAAATGATATTGTTTCTTGTCAAAATTTATAAAATCTTTCTTTTTAAAACATTTTTAGGTAGGTGCCTCCACTCATTTTCAATAACTAAATTTAAACTGGCTTTTTAAAAAAAACTTTTTTTTGAAGCTTTAATTTTTGGCTTTCATTGAATTCATTGAAAGCCAGGAGATAAAATTTACACCACAGTGTTACTGGAATTAGTATTTCAAACTAAAATTATATTGATTGGAATCTAAAATTTTTCAGATTTTAAAAAATTTCAATATTTGGGCCTTTTTTTTTTTTTTTTTTTTTTTTTCCATCAATCAGCACATTTTGTAAACAGAAGCCAATTCTTGATTTTTAAAAAGATCTTGCAAAAATAAAATATTAGATCTTTTGTCAGTTAACTGACTGACAAAAGATGTAATCACTACTTAAAAATTATATATATATATATAAAACCCAGGATTTTTTGCTATTTGAATAATGAGTATGAACCACCTGGTAAATAATCCAGTAATAAAGATGTTGCTGTGACAATTGCTAACAAAAAAAAAAAAAAAAAACGGAACCAAAAAACAAAACTTGTGCCAACATCAGCTAGGGCTTTTAGAAATTTTCCATTTCTGACAAATCAGGTCAGCACTTGATAAAACTTTTTTGAAGAGGGTTTTTTTTTTTTTTTCCACCCAACACATGGAATTGGTATGAGTATCATTTCTGTTTTTGGAAGACCTTCAGCATGCCATAATTAAATTCTTTTTAATTTGCATTGTCATAGTCATCTCCCTATTCAAGATGCTTTATGTATCAAATATCCCCCCCCCCCCCCGCCACCGGCCATTAATTTTACCTCATTTAGTAGTGGAGATGGCCTTCTTGAGGTTTTCTAAAAGTAGAAATGATGTTAATCCCATCTGCATGGGGCATGTGACTGCTGAAAACGAATACTTCTCTTCAAAATCCCACAGACCTGAACTACTATGTAACATCAACTCGTAGAAAAACAACTACAACAAGGACAAAAATACTTTTGAAAATGGCTATAAAAGTAGCCAAAAGTGCTTGGGAGAATATAAATTATGAACAATTTTTATATTCCTTAACTTCTGCAAAACAGAAAACATTAGGATGCTGAACAAAATCAAATCTTATCAACACTACTCGAAAAATGTTCGAATGAAAGGTTACTGCCCAAGCACACACAATTAATGTGAATAGGTTTGTCACTTCACTGAGCAGAGTCATGCCAACTTCAAAGTTTTTTGAAGGCATTATTGTGATGTCTTCACTCTTCAGGGATTTTGTTGAGACATAAAACACTTAACTTTAAGTGACAAACATCTTTGCATTAATCCTATAATTCTATTAACTTAATTCTGATACTGACAGCTTTGACGAAAATATCTACTTGTCAAGAATGCCTTTCTCTCAGTAAACCACTGAAAACACAGCAATCATGACACTAAGAATCATCACAATTTACCACACACACACACACACACACATATATATATATATATATATACACAGCCTTTGAGATTTCACTTGCCCAATCGACTTGGTCCAGTTGATTAAGAACTTAACGGGGTGATTAGTTTATTGCTTTACTCACCCATGGTTGATTAAAAATCTCACAATGAAACGTCACTTCAAATATAGAAAAAGGAATTAAAAGCATTTTATTAAAGAGTCACAAGTTACTTAGAATGACCTACAATGACATTATTGAACTCTTGGCATTTATCGTTTGGGTTACAAAAAGTAAACAAACATTTTAGAGAAAGAAAAAAAAATATGCATAATTCTTTCAATTGCACACCAAAAAACAAGTTATAAAAGTAATTTTTTTTTCCTATTTTTTTTGTTTTTTTTGTTTTTGTTTTTAGAGAAAATCGTTGAAATCAGATTTATTTATTTTATCATCTATGAGATGGAGGTTGTAGTCAAACAGAAGAAAGAATCTACGAATTTAGGTGCCTCCACTCAATTGGCCAAAAAAAAAAAAAGACAGACTATCATGATGTTAAAAGGATTCAACCTTAATAAAACAGTTTTATCATCAAAATCTTTATGCTATTATTAAGAGAAAAGATAAAAATTTTTTATTAAAAAAATTTTAATGCTTTCTAACACGTTCGAAATTTTAATTAAAATTTCATTTTTTGTTTTCCGTTAGCAATTACGGCATGTTTACGTAAGAAAATGGAGTCGGTCAAGTAAAATGATTTTGGGGTGAGTAAATTTCCCCTCGCTCTCAACTACCGGTTGAGTAATTTCTTTTTAAAATGTCAAAGGATATATATATATATATATATATATATATATATATATATATAATTTTGCTTATGTCATAATACTCATTAGTTCCATGACATTAGCTCCCAAAGTATGTCCACAGGAGCCATATTCATAATTAGAAATATTGTTTTGCATTTTTTTGTGTAGTAGTAGTCGTTTCCTTTGTGAAAACACATTTTTTCCCTATTTATACTTGTCTACCAATTTGCATTTGATGCTACAAGGACTTTTAATTTCCTTAAATATGCATATAAATTTTTGTATAATTTGTTTATCTTCCATCAGTCACTGGTTCGTGACTTTTGAATGCCTTATTTTAATTGACATGATGCATTTCAGACAAACTTCTTTCCATATTGTGCCGACCACATAAATCATTTGTGCTACTAGAGTGGCATCTAGGTCCCAAATTTTTACCATCAGAATAGGGAAATGTAACCACAATAACGATTTCTTTTTTTTTTTTTTTTTTTTTTTTTTTTGGCACTTCCTGTCTATGGAATTCCTTTCCATATACTTGCTTCCCTGATAGCCCCAAAGCTTAAACAAAGCATCAGTTGCCAATTTCTATCTCCCTGAATCCTATCTACCTTGCTAAATCCCATTCGTTATCCTTTCCTTGGAATTCCCTATAACCTGTTTTCTCTCTCACTGTAGCAGCTCTGCCTAGATAGGGGTGAAATGATTATTATAATAAAAACAATGTCTATATTTCTGAGATGGGGTAGCATTTAGTGTTTACATTATTCGGACTATTGTCTTCATTTTTATTGCCATTTGTACGACGTTTGGCCGTTGTACGCTCTGGAACTTCTTCAGGTGCGAGGAATTTTAAACAGAACCCTTTATTACAATCACTGGAGTATATCACCTCATCCTTTGCATAGGGCCTTTTCTGGTAGTCGAGTTATCTCCCTCTAGCCCTGTAAGTTACTTGTTCACCATTGCTGTAGCTTGCTATTGAACTCAACTCTTTGGTTCCAATCACAGAAACTAACCAATGTCTATATGCAGACTATAGCAGTGGTGAACAAGTAACTTACAGGGTTAGAGGGCGATAACTCATGACTACCAGAAGAGGCTCTACATGAAGGATAGAGATGATATGCCCCAGTAATTGTAAAAAGGGTTCTGTTAGAAATTCCTAGCACCTGAAGAAGGCCGGAGTGTATAACGGCCCAAATGTTGTACAAATGGTGACAAAGATGAGGACAATAGTCCAAATAATGTAAATACTGTAAAAAAAAAAAATGTATCTGTTAAATAATAAATTGATCCCTCTAGAATTATTACATTGGAAAATATGTTTAAATGAAAGCAGGGACTTAAAATTATATTTTCGATAGTTCATGACGCATTGAACGTAAACAAGTGTTGTGCTGCAGATATTTTGTTTTGATTTTTAATATTTTATTATTGCAATGCAACTGCAAAAGCATCGGCTTTTTTACAGTTCTGTTAATTATCATGTGCTGTTTTTGCCTCTGGCAAATTGTGAACTCGCGTGACTTATTTCTTTATCAAGTGTTATCATTGTGCGATTTTCAGGCTGATATATCCCTGTGAGTGGCCAAGCTGATGGCGGACTTCTTTTTTCCCCACAAAACATTTCCTCATAATTTGCCAGCCACAGCTAAAGAATTTCTACTTGACAATTAGGTGAAGACTGCAAGTTCAACTATCGATGACTTTCGAATAGTTCTGTCGACACTATTTAAATAGACCGATCCATTTCTTTAAAAAAGAAAAACAAAGGAAACATTTTCGTAGAAATAATCTTTATAGATTAGCATTCTTTAGAAATTCTCCTTAGGCTGCGACATTTGTCAGAATCTAAAGATATTGATTTATTTTCATTTCATTGTAGAAGGTCGTATTTATAATATCAATAGGTATAGTGTAAAAATCGATCCATGACTTTTGCAGAATTATTGGACTTCATTGTTTTTTTTTTTTTGTTTTGTTTTTTTTTTAATGTGGTAACCTCATTGATATCTGCATTTTGTTTGTAATTGTCTGAAGTCTTAAACTTTCTTACTTTGAGTTTTCGAAAAAGAATGGATTTTTTTTCTGAAACACATGCACAAATACTTGAGGTGAATCATTTAATTTGAATGAGAATAAACAAATACTTTTATTAATTTACTTAAGTGTTTGTTACTATAAAATAAATATTCAACTGTTTATTTAAAATAAACCTTTTTGCATACCCCCACAAAAAAGCTGAAACAAAACACGTAAGCCCAATAACTCTGTAAAAGCTAGGAATTGATTTTACGCTGTATGTATATTATAAACAGGATCGCCTCTTCTAAAAGGATTTTAAAAAAATATGTATTTTATTGATTTGGATATTTGTCACAGCATGAAGAATATTCATCTTTTCTTTCTTTTGTGTGTCCTTTCAGGACGTAGTTGGTCCTGGGTATGACGGTAAACTACATCTGTCAGCAAGGCCTCTGATTTGGAGGTTGTGAGGCGCATTGAACTACCTCTTAATTACTATTGTTCCCAGGTCCCCCTTGGCCAGAAATGGTAGCATCTGTTAGGGTCCCAGCTATGGGTAAATAGTTAACCCCCAGAATGCTATGAAAGTATAAAAGTAGACTTGTATACACAAAAATATAAGCTTTTTTTCAAAAAGATACACCTTTTTGAAAGAATAAAATATTGCCATAATACATTTTTGAAAAAAAGATTATTTTCAGCAAAACATTTTTTAATACAAAACTAAAGAAATTTTCAGTTTTCTAAAATAAAAAAGAATAAAAAATGTTTTTATTAAAATCTGACTAAATCAACCTTCTCACTATAACTGAACATAAAAAACTACCTTAAAACCCCACCTTTTTGGCATTAAATAACCCACAGAGGTTGATATGCCGTTAAACAAAACTCAAACTCAGGACGTAGTTGAACATGGCTCTCCACTATTTCCCCGTTTTTTGTAGTTCTCAGTAAGTCTTGTCTTAATCCCTATTCTGCCAACGATTTACACAAGTTAGCTAAGTTAAGCACTGCTTTCGTGGTCAGTGCGTACTATCTCTCACCCCTGCCACAGTCAGATTTTGATGTCTTTCTGTTTTTTTGTCCAAAGCTGTGAATTTGCTTAAGTTTATTTTTATCATAGATTCAGGCAGGAGGGAAAGATGAGGTCCTCTACCAGCCCTAGCCATTTTCTTCTGACCCTCTTACTTATACAGTGGATAAGTTATTTTGGAAATATTAGGGATGAGTCCATAGTGCTGTGATTTAGTTGGATGCTGTATCCAAGAGATGTTAATGCTCTTGAAACTGTGCCAAGAACAGAAGTATGTGTGTCTTAGAATTTATTTTTTTTTTTTCATCTTTCCTGTGCACCAGGCTTTGGTTTCTGGGAAACTGGCAAATTTTAAAGAAAGACCTATGAAAAATAAAAAGAATTTTAAAGAAAAATTATTCCGTAAAATTGCTTCTTCAAGACCTACAAGTTTTTTTTTCCCTTTTCTCTTGCCTGAACATTAATAATAAAGCAGATATTTCTAGCTATCTCTAATGAAAATCTTACAAACAAGTATTAAAGCCTAAATTTGTATCTTGCAAAGAAAAGAAAACATTTTCTAATTAATTAGGATTGAATAAAGCAGCTGAGTGAGGGGATCTTTCTATTACTTATTAGCAAGTAGTCAATGACTCAGTACTCCTGTAGCGGTTGGTAACAGTCAACGCTCCTGTAGCGGTTGGTAACAGTCAACGCTCCTGTAGCGGTTGGTAACAGTCAACGCTCCTGTAGCGGTTGGTAACAGTCAACGCTCCTGTAGCGATAATAGGGGATTATACTCTTGCTTATGAAATGTGTAAGAAAATCTTGAATGCTTTCTGTGTTTCGTGGTTTCAAGTAATAAATACTTTTGGTGAAACCGAAAAAATATAGATTTCCATTTTGGTGCCGTGGATATCAACTTTAAATGAGAAATTGGAGAGCCGAGTTTGGATTTCTTGCATTCACTTACATGCAAATACCCTTGGAAAGATATTAATCTATCTCTTCTCCCTCCAGCTGTGGGTTAAACAACAGGACAGATTAGGTTGGCAACCAGTCTGCTTTACCTGAAGGTTAAAGGGGTTCGTGTAGGATCGACACCTGTAAAAAAAGACAAGTTACAGAAGTATCAACAACCCCCAATCATTGATGGCTTATGCTCTAATAGGAGTAATGGGTTTAGGTTAGTTAAAACTGAAGTACCTAACAAAAATATGGTTTTATTACTGACCATAAATTGACTTTTTTCCCCTCCTAGCCAGATTGTAAATATGTTGAGAATGTTTCTACAGTCAATGGCAAACAAGTTTGTTTGGAACACCAGAGGAAAAGATTCACATTACTGACAACGGTTTTGAGTCCCACCAGAAACAACAGCTCAAATAATTTTCCAGTCAAGAACGATATCTAGTCTAGTTTGTGCACCTCCGTTTTGCATGACCTTATTGTCTTAAAAGCTTTTTCACCGGGAAGGAGGCAGTCTTTCGTTTTCACTACAGAGATTTTCCAGCATTCATTGCCATATATGAGGATTGATTAACATTTCATTACTTTTTTCTTTGTTTTTAATGAAATTTTCCTGTTTCTTAATACTTTACTTAGCTTTTGAAATGCATCTTTTGCTATCCCAAATACATCTTCAAATCTTGGCGTTGCAGATTCTTTCATCTGTTAAAACTCTTTCCAGATATTGAAATTGTATTTGTTTGCTTTTGGTTGAAAAAATATATTTAAATACTCAATTTGTGTAGACCTAATAACAAAAAAACACTTAAACTGTGCTATCATTTTTGGCGGCATGGATGTAAGAATCTACTATACATAAAATGGTTGAATTGGGTTTCTTCTGTTATTAATTAGAAAATATATATTTATGACATGGGCAAATGAGTAATAAAAATGAAAAATGTTCTGGCTCCAAGTGTTTGATTTAAGAAAAAAAAAATACCCCAAAACAGAATAAATCGTTGAATAAAATGATAATAGTACAGATGAATGTGTTTATTTGATTGCAAGCAACATGAATATTCAAGATTGACTCATGTCCACTGCCATCAATTTCAAGGTCTTTTCTATAATCCTAATTTTTTTTTTTTTTTTTTTTTTTTTTTTTTTTTTTTGTCTTTTATTTTCTTGCAATTTATCTTGGTTGGAAAGGTTTTCAGTAAATAAACAAAAAAAAATGTTCAACTGTAGCCAGTATTCAGACTTTGCAAACTTTAGACCTTGAGGCTCCTGATGTCTTCAGCTCTTATTCTGGCTTTCAGCTGCAAATCTCACCTAATGAAAACGTACATTGCTTTTGCAGTTTCAATGAAAACTGAATCTGCGCTTCATGCGACTGTGTAACTCAAGAAATCAATAAAATGTGTTTGGACAAGTAAAAAAAAAAAAAATAGAAAATCTAAGCCTGGAGGGTGGGTGGACAGGGACGAGAAATGGCTGAAGATTGACAAAAGCGCCATATTGCATGGTAACACTTCATCAGTAACGAAGATGGAGAAAAGTGTGGTTAATGATGATTTTTTTTTTTCATTTCTTAGTGAGCATCACAAGAAACTTCTTTCTATTGAAGATTCTGAGTTAGGAGGGGAAAATTCATTGAATTGCTATTTCCATCCCTTTCAGGCCTGCCTGTCACACCCATAAGAATTTATATATATTTATATTTGTGTTGCTTTATATGAAACTTAATAGAATTTTAACAACTATCAAATTTTTCCTTTTTTTTTTTTTTTCCCCCAATTTTTTCTCTCATTTTTTTTTTGTTTTTTTATTTTATTTTTTTTAATCATTTTACTCCATGCAAGGTAGTAGTCATTACAAGTTAAGTAGTTACTGAATGTGAAAGAATAAGAAAAAAAACATAAACTAGCGAGAATAAAAGTGTGATCAATTGAAGTTGAATTTTTGCAGATCAAAATTGTCTTGAAAGCATACAGCTGGAAAAGAGTTCCACAAATAAGAATGAGGAAAGAAGCTCTTAGAATAGAACTTTGTTACATCTAGCCTGTAAATTGATGAGACTTTGCTCCCAATATGGTATTGCACTTAAAATCAAAAATCTAAATACCATAGCAAAGAGCTCAACCAAATGATAACTATGAAAGTATTTATAGAAAAAACAAAGAGGCAACCTTATAGTGGTGGAAAAGTGGCTGGAGCCAAAATACCAGATCAAGGCCAATAATGTTGCTGATGCTTTTTGGATTTAATCAAGAATCTCTAAATGACGTGCAGCACGAGTACTGGACCATATATAGCAGAAATATTCAAAGTATTGACAAATGGTAGACTTCTAGATGTGTAAAATAGATTCAGGTAAGAAAGATTGTCTTGCAGGACACAGTCAACCAACTTAGTTGCAGACCTAGCACTGGATTCAATATAATCTTTGCATTTCATAATGATGTTTCTGATAATGTTAGAAACAAATAAAACTTTTCCTTTACGCCCAATGGCGTGTAGGGCAGCGTTTTTGCTGTTTCCGTACAAAATTTTCTTTTATAGGGCAGGGGTGTTAGACCTGTGCCCAAGCCTGGAGGAAGGTGATTTTCTAAGCATAGCTTAGATGTGACATGGCCAAAAGTATGGGGTACCCAGTGAGGATTGAACTCACTACTCAGTTATCATGATTCTAGTGAGACAAGCTTGGTAACCATTACGCCATGCTGAGGTGCCCATTAGAAACAAGACAACAGCAAAATTTCTTATTGAACATGAATTGACATGCTATTTTATATTTTATTTTGTTTTTACTTCATTTACGACATTTAATTTATTGGTATTTTAATATTGGTGTTGACTACTCTACCTTCCAACCATCTTCAGGTGTTGGTTGTATGAATGTTATCAGAAATCCAGTTTGTTAGCTCACTGGTACACACTATATATGAATTTCCTCGAGCCACAAGATTGGCAGAGAGGTCCCACCCTTTCACTGTGAAATCAATAAATTGTAAACGCGAATTCTACTCCAGCAGCATTTTTTTCTCACACTTCCTCCCTGTGGAATTCCCTCCTGCTTGCTTACTTCCTCGACAGCTACAATCTCCAAGAATTCAAACATAAAATCTATAGGCATCTCCCGTCTCACTAACTCGCATCGCCTCTTTCATGCTCATTTCTTTGTCCACACTACTCTAATCAGTAGTTTCATCCTTCTCTTACCAACTTCCTGACATCCCCTGTAACCTGTAACTCTCTCATAACATTCATCCTTTGTAAGCCCCTGCACAACAGTGGCAGTAAAATGCCTTACTTGGAGCATTATGATTAAAAAAAAAAAAAAAAAAAAAAAAAAAACTCTTTACTAAATTCATGGGGTCAGGCTGCTCTCATTCTGGTTTCTAGGAGAATCTATTAAATACTAGCAGTATAGCCCGATATTGCTCGGGTGTAACAAAAGCTTTAAAACTAATTCATGGTCCTTGAGCTCAGACTCTTTGGACATTGGCGCGAAAGACTAAAAAAGCAATAGTTGTTTCCAGTTAAAGCGAAACCGTAGACTGAAAGAAAAATGAATGGATGTAAGTCAAACTTGGATTTCCTGGTATTGATATCAAACTGAATTTTGAAAGCTAAATAAATCCTCTGAGTAAATGGTATCATGGCTGAGACTAAGAACTACAATTATACCTACTTAGAGCCAAACCCAAAGCAAAAACTAAAATAAAAGGGCTGAAAAAAAAATACAGACATAGAGGCAGATAAACAGACATATACACACACACCTTGCCTTTGAGATATATATATATATATATATATATAATAAATTTTCTGCACTATTGTATGAACTGCAATTTTGAAACTTCTGAATATTGTTTCTTATGTCTTTGTCTCAAATTTGATTAAAATCAGACCACTCCTTCTATTTTTCGATTATTGATTTTCGATATTTATCAGGGGTACCTCAACACAAAACCTAGCTAAGAACACTTGCAGACGCTTATAGTACAACTGTGTAAATTTTCAAGAAAATTGGTTCAACCGCTTCGGAGTCTATAGGTAATGGAGACACCCACACACAAAGTGCAATTTATAAATAAGTTTTGATTTCTGAATTTGTCAGTGTCCTGACAATTCTGCTGATTTCCCAGAACCAGTGCAAAATAGATACACCAGATAGAACAGAAATCCTATTTTATTAACGAAAACTGTGCTATCTTCTCCTGCAATAGTTTACTTAAAAATTTTAGTCAGTATTATGTTTTCTTAGGCCAACACAGAATGTACAAGTGGCCTCATGGATGAGAAATTGGAGAGCTGAATTAAAATTACATTTTGGTTCATTACTTTCACTTATGCAAAAATATCTTTGAGAAAGGCATGAATCTATCTTCTCCCTCTAGTAACTAGTGGGCCTTACATCTGGGTAAAAAAAAAAAAAAATCAGTTTCTTTTTTACATTCATAATTGAGTTCACCACAAACAAGGCAGTAAAGCCACCAAGACGCAAGTGGTTACTGGATGTGGGGGAATTAGGAACAGAAACATTGCGCGGGAGCAAGAACAGAGGAAGTGTAATCAGGACAACAGACAGTAATTGACATTGCATTTAAGTTTTTGGCGGTTAAAGGTTGCTGGAAAGCATGAAGCCAGAAAAAAAAATTCTTAAAGTAATATTTACTTGGTTAAAAAATAAAAATAAAATTCTTGCATCCACAAATCTTTGTTACAAATAAAGCACAAAGGGTTGATAATTCATTTAAAAAAAAAGAAACCCAAAAAAACTCTCAATCAATCCAGGTCAGCATAACACATAACTCAATAAGTCCCAGGCCTGATATATACATGGTACCACTAATAAAAAAAATCCATATGATTTTTATGAAGTACTAACCTTCAAATGGTAGATGACAAAATTTGGGCCCAATCAGACTAATAGTTAAGAAATTAGTTATTCAAGTGAAGCTACTGTTGCAAATTTTCAAAAGAATGGAAAAATCTGAATTTCATGTGTTGATAAAGCATTGCTTTCTTATAGGGAAAAATACTGTTCAAGCAAAGCATTGACATAAGTATTATTCAGACTCTGCTCTCTCAGGAACAATGGTTAAGAGGTGACATGCTGACTTTAAATGTGGCTGTACAGATACAAATAGTGCTGAATGTTCAGGTCACCCAAAATTAGCAATTGTCCTAGAAAACACTAAAACCACTCCACAAACTCATTTCAGTTGATCGTAAACTGAAGTTGTGTGAGATAGCAGAGTAGTTAAACATATCAGAAGGCAGTATATTCATCATTTGGTATGAACATTTGTCAATGAGAAAGCTGTGTTTAAAGTGGGTGCTGCTTTTGCTCTCAGTCGATCAAAAACAACAACACGTCAACGATTCAGAGCATTGTTTGCAACTGTTTCAACGCAACAGTTTTTTGTGTAAATATATGACAATGGATTAAATATGGATCCACCACTTCACTCCAGAGTCAAATTGGCAGTCAGCTGAGTGAACAGCAGCTGGTGAAAGCCATCCAAAACAACCAAAGTCGCAAACATCAACAGACAAGGTTTCAATAGCAAATATTTTATAGCATTATTTGTGTGTTTGGAGGGAGAAATTGCCAAAAACAGCTACAAATGAAGAAAGTGATCTTTCACAAGTCTATCGCAACGATGGCAAAACTACATGAATTGCGCTTGGAATTGCTTCCACATCCACCCTATTCTCCAGATCTGGGAGAGTGACTACTGGCTGTTTCTGCAGATCTCAAAAGAATGCTCAAGAAAAGGGATTTGGCTCTAATGAAGAAGTGATATTGGAAACCAAGGCATATTTTGAGGCCAAAGACAAATTTTACTGTAAAAAAGGCATTGAATTTGTTAGAGTAGCATTGGAATCAATTTCCTTCTAGGGAGATACGCTATGTTGATGAATAAAGTCAAATTTTGCCTAAAAGTTGTTTTCTATGGCAAGCGGGATTTGGACAAAATCATTGAAAATGAGGACAAAACTGGAAGCGGTGGAAATGTGGTTCTATAGAAGGATGCTGCGGATATCGTGGACTGAGCATGCAAGCAACGATGAGGTGTTGATCAGAATGGCAACAAAAAGGAAATTAATATTGAGCATCAGGAAGAGACAACTGAAGTTCCTGCGACACGCATTGAGGAAGGAGAGCTTGGAGAACCTGATACTGACTGGCCAGATAGAAGGAAAGAGAGACAGAGGAAGGCAGCGGATAACATATTTGCAGGGCCTGATCAGGTGGATGATGGAATGGGGGTTGCCAGGAGTAACAGGAGCAAACATACTAAGAGCCACAAGGGATAGGGAGACATGGAGAACCATGATTGCCTACGTCCTGAAGGGACAGGGCACATAGAAGAAGTAGTAGTCATGCCCGGTATTTATTGAGTGATGTGTTATCTCTGCAAATAGCCATGCAGATGTAGGGGATGTCAACATAGCTTCTCTCTGCACACCAACTGGTCTTGAATTCAGTTATCCTTCTTCTAAACTGGTTACCAACCAAAGCTTAGAGCTTCTCCCTGTCTATTAGCAAAACCGTTGGTGGCTTTCATCTATACAATTTCATTCACAAGGATTGAATCAATCTGTGTTGCATTTTCTAGATCAACAAATCAACCATTCCACTGTGCATGGAATACTGTTGTCATATCTGGTCAGGTGCTCCTGCTGTTCATCTCAATGTTCTCAACAGGCTCCAAAGGAGAATCTGTAATGTGATTGGTCCCAACCTGACAGCTCAACTCCAGCCACTTTCTCATCAGCAGAATGTGGCTTCCCTCTGTCTCTTCTACAAATATTTTCATGGTTTCTGCTCTGAAGAACTTAAGTCACTGGTGCCACATCCACAAGAATTTACTCAAGCAACCAGACTGACATTAAGGTCCCACCCTTTTACAGTTAGATCAACCAAATGCAGGCAACAATTCTACTCTAGCAGCTTTTTTTCTCTTGCTTCTCACCTGTGAAACTCCCTTCCATATACTTGCTTTCCTGACGGCTACAACCTTCAAGAATTTAAATGCAAAATCAATTCCCATGTCTTATCCACTTAACTCCAGCCTTTTCTACATCTCCCCATGTATCTTGTTCTTTTCCTTTCTCTCTACCTTCGCAACTGTCTTCACTCCTGTGTTCCCATCCTTCTCTTGTCCTTTCTCTTTCACCCACTGGAGCTGGTTTGTCTTTGTCTTCACTCTCCTTTTGTCTAAAACTTTAACTCTCTTATGTAGCCCCTTGCACATCAGTGGTGGTACCGCCTTGTTTGGAGTGAAATGATTTAAAAAAAAAAACAGCACAACAGTCTCTATGCTGAGATATATCTCCATAGTGTGATATGATCAAGATGTTACCTTCTTGACTAATCAACCTGGGCAGAATTCAAAACCTGTTTTTTTTTGTTTTTTGTTTTTTTTTTGTTTTTGTGATTAAAACACTGGCCATTCAGCCACCTGCTTGCTGTTTTCTATTAAAGAAAATATTTATTGTGTTCATGTCTCACAAATGAGTTTAACTATCTTTTGAGAAAAAATGTCATTCTTTTCAACTCATTGTTTGTAAAATTTGAAAAAAAAAATGTCATTCTTTTCTATTCATTGTCTGTAAAATTTGAGTTCAGAATAATGTGTGTGTACACTTTATGGCTATTATCTAGAGTTTGTGTGTCATTATGTTTGCTTTTTCTCATTTATATTTTTAATCAATAATTTTGAAAAGGCTAATATTTTTTCTAAGGGCAACGTGTTGGTCCCATCATAAATGACTGAAGCACTGTATAGAATATAAATGTTAAGTGTCAAGATGAACTTAAATATTTTTATTCAGTGTAAGAGGAATTGAACAGAAAACAACTTCATTTATTTGAATTGGAGAGTTTGACTAAATCTTTAGAATAAAAGAAAAGAACAAAAGTAAGTGTTCAATGGTTTCCCACTTCAAATGCCAAGGCTTGAGAAAATACATCATAAACTCTGGACATGACAGTCGTTTCGTTCGGTTCTTTTACCGAAAGACCCTATTCATTTGCCTTTTGTCACTGGGCATTCACCGTCTTCATCTCTTTACCTTTGCTGGACATAGGAAAAAATAAATGATGATAATTTTTATATTGCTCTCTCCCTCTCTGGTATGCATACATAGATGAAATTGGATCAATATATCTGTTACCCCTTTTTCAAGCGGGATTTGTACAAAAGCAAATGAAACAATCTTGACTAGAATTTAAACTTGGCTTGCCAATTCCAAGCCATTATCTGTTACAACTGCATATTTATATCAGCATAGTGTAAAAAAAAAAACAATAAAAATCTTGTATTTCTGCAAATGGATGCTACCCTCCAATACTAAAATGCTTAGTGCATTATAATTATGTAAGATATTGTTGGACTGTTGAAAAACATGCAATATCCATTACAATATACATTAAATGAAAACTTGAACTGAAAATATAATTATTCATTGAAATAAAAATTATAGTTTGTTGCATAAACATGTCGTAAATCATAAATGAAACACAGCAGCACAATAATAGAGAAAAGTTTTATTCATAAGAAAAATAGCCACAATATATTTCCATGAATAGAAATAAGTTACATTAGCTAAACTCATAATTGCAGGACTGAAAGAGTTATATATATATATATATATATATATATATATATATTAGCTCTACTTTGTATTGAGCACTTTTTTTAAAAATAGTGTTTCTTTGGATGGGGAATATTATTCCACCCATACTTGGATATATATATTTTCAGTTCAATTATCTTTATTGTTAATAGCTTAAATGTCCTATGTTTACTGTGTATTATTATTTACTCTTTGATAATGGCTTATGTGAGCCGAAAGCTTAGACCCGATAAAAAATTCAACAAATACTGTGATTTTTTTATTGTCTTTTAATGACATCACCATCAAGTATATCAGACGGTATGAACGGATCCTACACAAAATTAATAGACAAAACTTGTCTATATTATTCAATGAAACCTGCATTAATGAAAAAATGCTGCCAAAATACACACTATATATATATATATATATATATATATATATATTACATAATTGTTATGGGACCTACCCTTTTTGTATTATAATGAACTCTTCCTATTATTATCAATACTGGGAGAATATGCCTCTTGGGGTTGAGTTGAATTTATTGGAGTCACTCCGGTCTCCTACTTGGTAGTCCGACTAACGGGTAACACACTTTGTATTTGTTCTACCATTAAATATATGTTTCACTAATACCCGAGTTCGTGTTTTTCTTCCAGGCCTATCCTGGGTCCACAACAATAATATATAAGCAAACACACTTAAGTGCGTGTGTGTGTGTGTGAAAGATAAATTATGTTTAGTGCTGAAGTTACTGGGTTATTTTCAGTAGTTTACTGATAGAAAGACATTTTAGGCAAGCAAATTTTTGTTATAATGTGCTTAATATCATAACTACAGTGTTAATACTATTAACATAGTTAACTCTGTCACTTTGCTAAACAGTATTTGTTTAGTTTAGTCATGCCCTGAAATAACACTGCCTAAATGACAACAAATTTCTCCACATCAATTCTATATCTCATGAAGACATAACTTTGGTAGTCATGTGGAGTGAAAGGACATCTTAAAGACAAAGCGATGTGTGCTACCCATAATGACTGGGCTACAACTGCACCACACCACGTGCTAAACACTCTCAATGAGTCAGAGTAATAGGAAGGAGCAAAAGAACAAATTGCCAACTAGGACTTAGAATTAATTTAAAATTAATGGGGTTACAAAATACCTGCTGTGACTATTGCGAGGTTAAAGATTCTGAGGGAACAAGTTATCCTGAAAAACATTCCCTCCTTCATCTTAGAAGCCATTTTTTTTACTTGTATATCTATATAGGCTAGGGTTAAATAGGGACTTAGGTATTTTGAATCTTTATAAATAGTTCAACAGTTAAACATTTTTTTAGATACACTGAAAAAATTTTCTTTAAAACAACATTAAAAGTATCATTACAGTTAGATCTATGTTTAAAAATATTCAAAATCTATTGCTTTCTACATCATCCAATGAACACATCTCGCGACGGACACTTCTAGTTTAAAATCATTTGTTTCTGATGAAAGGCCGAGCAAATATATATATATATATATATATATATATATAAAAACTTATTTATAAATGGAACTTTGTGTGTCTGTATGTGTATCTGTCGGCTGAACTGATTTTCTTGAAAATTTACACAGTTATACTATAAGCATCTGCAAGTGTTCTTAGCTAGGATTTGTGTTGAGGTACCCCCAACAAATATCGATAATCAAAAAAATCGGGTTATAGAAGGAGTGGTCCGATTTTAATCAAATTTGATACTCATAGACAGACATAAGAAACGATATTCAGAAGTTTCAAGGTTGCAGTTCTTACAATAGTGCAAAAAGTCGTTTTTTTTTTTATATATAAAAGGCAAGATGTTTGTGTGTGTGTGTCTCTTTATCTGTCTGTATGTGTGTCTCTTTATCTGTCTGTATGTGTGTCTCTTTATCTGTCTGTATGTGTGTCTCTTTATCTGTCTGTATGTGTGTCTCTTTATCTGTCTGTATGTGTGTCTCTTTATCTGTCTGTATGTGTGTCTCTTTATCTGTCTGTATGTGTGCCTCTTTATCTGTCTGTATGTGTGCCTCTTTATCTGTCTGTATGTGTGCCTCTTTATCTGTCTGTATGTGTGCCTCTTTATCTGTCTGTATGTGTGCCTCTTTATCTGTCTGTATGTGTGCCTCTTTATCTGTCTGTATGTGTGTCTCTTTATCTGTCTGTATGTGTGTCTCTTTATCTGTCTGTATGTGTGTCTCTTTATCTGTCTGTATGTGTGTCTCTTTATCTGTCTGTATGTGTGTCTCTTTATCTGTCTGTATGTGTGTCTCTTTATCTGTCTGTATGTGTGTCTCTTTATCTGTCTGTATGTGTGTCTCTTTATCTGTCTGTATGTGTGTCTCTTTATCTGTCTGTATGTGTGTCTCTTTATCTGTCTGTATGTGTGCCTCTTTATCTGTCTGTATGTGTGCCTCTTTATCTGTCTGTATGTGTGCCTCTTTATCTGTCTGTATGTGTGCCTCTTTATCTGTCTGTATGTGTGCCTCTTTATCTGTCTGTATGTGTGCCTCTTTATCTGTCTGTATGTGTGCCTCTTTATCTGTCTGTATGTGTGCCTCTTTATCTGTCTGTATGTGTGCCTCTTTATCTGTCTGTATGTGTGCCTCTTTATCTGTCTGTATGTGTGCCTCTTTATCTGTCTGTATGTGTGCCTCTTTATCTGTCTGTATGTGTGCCTCTTTATCTGTCTGTATGTGTGCCTCTTTATCTGTCTGTATGTGTGCCTCTTTATCTGTCTGTATGTCCTTTATACAAATCCACAATTTTTATCCGATTCTCACCAAACTTCACACATATATTCTTTAGGCTGAGTCCAGAACCATGGCTTAGTTTTAAAGCTTTCATTACACCCAAGAACGCCGGGCTATCCTGCTAGTGTTTATATATATATATATACACGCACACACTTTTTACTGTGCTTGTATCAGTAAAATAAAAGCTTTTTCATGACTAGGTTTAACAGGTGCAGATTTAAATTCTAGACAAATCCCACCTGGCCTCAGATGTCTTCTTTTTTTTTTTACCTTTCTTAACAAGGTTGCCTGAAAAGTTAGTCACCCAGTTGTTTTTCTTTTCATTTCACATGTGTACATGTATCCCCGGTTAGTTTAGTGCCATATGTGATACACGCTTGGGCGATCATATCTCAAGAGACATGACTGTGACTGGGCAGAAGATTTTCCTGCAATAGGTTGCCATTTCTTCTGCAGTAGACTGGTTGTCAACCAAGGCTACAGAACCAAATCTGTCCTACTATTCACCAAATAGCTGGAGGAAGAAGAGATGGAATAATACCTTTCCCAAGATTATTTGCGCGTAAGTGAATGCAACAGATTCAGTTGGATTTCGAAATCTGCTCTTCGGTTTCTCATTTCAAGCTGACATCCATTCTACCACATTGAATATAAATAGTGTAAATTAATGAGTCACAAAAAATTTAACCTTAAAAATTTTTTTTTCTGTTTAATCATATCACCCCAAGCAGGGTGGTAACGCCACTGATGTGCAGGGGGCTACGTAAGAGTGAAAAGATTGGAAAAGAGAATGCCGGGAACCACATCCTAAACAGGGAACGAGGGATGAGCCTCTCCACCTGTTCAATAGACGTGGGTGGAGTGTGAACTGGGTGATAGTTAGATCTATCTACTCACGAATGCGAAAAGTCAGAAAATGTTAGATCACAGGCAACCATAGGATGCTCAGTGAGGATTAAATTCACAACATTAATAGTGTTCTGGGAGTTGTGAATAGTTATTATTGCAAAGATCCTAATTATTTGAGTTGAATTTAGACAAAAGTTTACAAGAATGAGACTGAATTTGTGACATGGATGATATTGCAAATGGTAAATAAATTGCTTCAAATATAATGAGCTTATTGTAACTTATTTGAGATTATTGAATTATAATTAATCATTATTCTTATATATATATATTTATTTATTTATTTTTACATGTGTGGGTATGTGTATTTGAGTTGCAATCCTTTTTATACAAATTTTATTAAACATGACTGACAAGGTACAATTTTTTTATATTTTTTTTGCAATTCATACAAATATTTTCTTTACTGGATATGAAGTATAAAATCTGTTCAAATGCTCTCTCTCATATATGCGTGTGTGTGTATGTATATATATATATATATATATATATATATAATCTCTTAGCTCGATGGCATGACTTGGAGTTTCATGTGTTATCAAGTGCATATTTGAAACAGTTCAATAGATTTGAATTTAAATTCACTCAAAGCTATTTTATTTTATAAGTGCCTGTGGACTAGAAAAAAATGACCCTGATTGCTGCATCTTCATGGAGGGTGTATGATTCTAAGGGGGCTTGCAACTTAGTAGGGCTCTTTTTGCTCATAGGCACATGTTTATGTAACACAGAACTTTACCTTGACGACAGCTTGATAATCCTCCACAAAACTAATCCACAAAAAACTAAGCTCAGAAAGGATCTGATAATATTTTTCAAAAATCATTATCTGAACTAATGCTGAAGTTGTAATGAAGTTGTAAATTTCTTAGAAGTTACCTTTTGACTTGGGGAATGGTCTGTACACACCATACACTAAGGACTAAAATAACCAAACACACATCAGCAGGTAATCAAATGATACCCCAGAGACTCACTAACAACCTACACAAATCCATCCAATTTCATTTAAGTACCAACTCTAGCAATAAGGAAATTTTCAACAACATCAAGTAAGCTCAACACTACTTTAGAATACTCTGTTAAAAGCAAGGTAGGCAAAAATAAGCAGAAATCACGTAACATTACTTTGTTAAACCCTGCCTTCAGTTGTAATGTCCAAACTAACATTGGTAAACTAATCCTTAGCTTAATTTGCAAACCTTTCTACCATTCTAAAAAAATCTTCAATAAAACAATGTTAGTCAGTTATAGTCAAGTAAAAAAAAAAACAGATAAATATTTTTACAGCATTTACTATGATATCCATGAGATATTTTGCCCATGTAAACAACGTCCATCACCCAGCTAATAGCAAAAATAACCCTTCTAAAAATAATTGCAATTGCTGAAAAAATAAAACCTGCCCATTGAATGGCCAATGAATACTCGGAAGTATTGTTTATAGAGCTTCAATTCATTTGGATGATAACAATGTTAAATTTTACTTTAGTAGTACTTCTAACAAATGGAAGATAAAGTTTAACAAGCTTATGTTGTCTTAAACCGACAGTAAATATACCAAAATTACTGCTTAATCTATGCATTACTGGAAATTAAAAAACTACAAGAATACAAGTTCTTTTGGCTAATCTACTAGCCATTATAAAGAATGTTTCTTTTTTAAATGAAATATTTAAATTTTTTTCCTATGTGTATCTATAGCGATGGGAATATTGTTTTTTATTTTCCAAACATGAATTGTGGCTGTTTATTTTCAATTTTATTTCATTTTTTTTTTTTTTTTTTTTTTTTTTTTGGTTCATTATGATTACAAGTTGCAGATAGATTGGTAGCTTTGTATGTATTTAAATGGGTTTGACTTGAGCTATGCTGTAACATGTAGTTGTTTGTCCAATATAATTATTGAATATCAAATAAGATTGGTCTTTTGTAATTTGAATCTTGCAAATGAGTTGTTTAGGTATGGATTTCAATAAATATAGATATTCACGAAAATACACACACACACACACACACACATATTTTTCCTGGTGTTAATAAAACAGTGCTTGGTGTGATATAACAGAGCTGTGAAGTATATATTACGGAATATATTATCCTGCATCTATAGACACTCAGTTTCATGTACTATGACTGTATAGAGCATGAAACTTTGAGTCCTACTATAAATGTAGGATAGTATACATATTTATTAAATGAATAAATAAATTATATATATATATATATATATATGTGTGTTGTGTATTTTGACAACTATTGCTTTTATGTGCATTGTGGTACAGTGGATATTGGCTCAGAACGAGAAATTGAGGAGCTGAGTTCAAATTCCAGCTGAATTCATTGCATTCACTTATGCGCAAATACCCTTGGGAAAGGTATTAATCCATCTCTTCCTTTCAGTTATGGGTTAAATAATAGGACAGATTGGGTTCTATAGCTTTGGCTGGCAACCTACTACGGGATAATCTTCTGCCCAGTCAGTCATGTCTTTTTCAAGACATGATCACCCAAGCGTGTTTTGCGTATGGCACTTAACTGACTGATCTCTTTTATACAGGTTTCATTAAAATTGACAGACAAGGTATTATCATCAGGTTTTTCTTTTAATTTTTCCTGTGTTTGCATATTTTTTCTTTTCTGAACTAAAATTATATCAGAATTTTCCAAAATTTTGTACTTCTGCAAGCTTTTGGCCATACTTGTAGCCATTATCAATAAATTTTGTCTTACTTATAAATAAGCATGTGGAAAGTTTATGCATATATTTTTAATGAAACCTTTGTGTGTGTTATATATATATATATATATATATATATAATTAGATGAAAAAGGTCTGTGCTGTATCCCTTTAGAACTGTCAGTCATGACTCTCCATGACCTTCTTATCCTTTGTAGCTCTTAGTAATATTTGCCTGTTTGGTAGTGTCCCTCCCACTCACTAATTCACCATCAGTTTACAAAAACTTGTTAGATAAGCTACTCACTGTTTCTTCGTCTTTCTTGCCTTCAGTATATTCTATGAGTTTCAAATTCTAAAAGTCTTCTTTTCTCATTACTTAGGTCCTGGGTATGACAGTAAACTGCTTTCAGCAGCAAGGCCTCTGATTGGGAGGTTGTGAGGAGCATGGAACCACCTCTTAATTGCTGTTGTTCCTAGATCCACCCTGATCCGGAGTGGTAGCACTTGTTAGGGTCCCAGCTATGGGTAAATAGTTACCCTTACCAAACTGGGGTCAAAACACTATGAAAATACACTTCTATAGAAATATATATATATATATATATAAATACTTTTATAGAAAAAATATACATTTTTGAATGAAAAATATTACCAACAGTACATTTTTAAGAAAAAAAATTACCATTACACATTTTTAAAGGAAAAAATTATTACCAGCAATATTTTTTTTGAGTACAAAACTAGAAGACATCTTCAGTTTTCAAAAATAAAATAAAAATAAAAAAGTTTCTTATCAAAATATGACTAAATCAACCATAAATACTATAACCAAACATTAAAAAAAAAATATCTTCAAGCTCTACCTTTTTGGCATTAAATAATCCACAGAGGTTGATATGACGTTAAAAACTCGAAAAAAAATCAAACCTCATGACATATTTGGAAAAAATTTCAACTGTCTCTTACTGATTCTAAGCAAAAGTATTCTTCCTGCTTTAAGTTTTCCTTAAACCCTTCTCCTAATTATATTATAATTTACAATAAGTTTGGAAAGCTGAGGTCAATGACAGTGAATACAGAGTACCCACCCAGGATTGAACTTTGCTACATTAACTATTGAGTTATGGCAAGGTGCCAAGCTGATATTTACTCAGCCAAATGTAGACAAAAAGGCATAAGTAAAGAGAACGCTGTCAGGCTTAAATTCACGACATGGGTGATATTGAGAATAGAAAATAATTAAATTCTTCTAAGATTCTAATTGCTATGTAGATTTGTCTCCTTGTCTGTGTTGATAAGTTGGCTCCAAGCCACAGAGCGTATCTGGCTGGGAAGGATGGGTAGAGCCTCTTATTAAATAAGTGCATTTGCTCATTTTATTGACTAACAAGATAAAATGGTTAAAAACCAATGTTTAAATATCAAAATATATTTCCAGACAGGTAAATAAAATACAATGAACAAAAAAAAAAAATCACATGTTTTCATCAAATTTTTTTTCCCATCAAATTTTAACATATCAGATGCTCTTCAACTCCAATTTTCCTCAAAATTCTTGTCATAAATTTTTTTTATGTATAAAAATGAAGAGAAAAGTAAAAATCAGTGAAATGGAGAATCTGCAATGTTATCAATCCTGACCTGATATCTTGGATTCAGTCACTTTCCAATTGCCATAACATAGCTTCCTTGTGCCTTTTCGGTACATATTTTTCTTGTTAGTACTTGAACTTCAAAAATTTATGCGCAGTACAAAATTGGTCACTAGGTTTGATTATTTACTGCTGAATTGCTATATATATATATGTATGTATGTGTGTGTATATATATATATATATATATATATGAGTTGAATATATAAATCGAAATCTGACAAGATGAATAGAATAAAGAACAAGTGAGGAAAAAGTCTTTAACATGTTTCGCTTATAACAAGCTTCTTCAGGAATTTGTCCTTATTGTATCTCTGAAGAAGCTTGTTACAAGAGAAACATGTCAAGACAAATTTTCCTACTTGTTCTTCATTTATTATATATGTGTGTGTGTGTATATATATATATATATATATAGCGCCATACGTTTTATGCTAGTCTTGTACTTCTGGAACTCTCTTCTAGCTCATGATTTCCTGTCAAATACAATTTTTAAAAATTTTCATTATTTCACTCACAGTAGCACCTTGCATCTTAGTGACTTTATCACCTTGTTTTGGATAAAATGATGAAAAAAAAAACTGTTTATGAATATTTAAACAGTATATTTAGGTAACACTCTGTCACTTGAACACATCTTATTAAACAGAGTGGATAAGAAATGTCAGTTAAGCCTTTTGGGAAGATTCTCCTGCTGTCAAATAGTTTGATGTCGGTCAGAAACTTGCAAAGGAACTTTCTGAAATTGTGTCCTTTCCGAAGTATTTGTTGACCTTCAAAATCCTTTTGCAAGGAGATAAGCCAGAGATTAAGAGATAATATTTATAAAAAGTTTCCACCTCATATCAAATGACTTAGGACATCAAGAGTAACTCAGCAAGTACCTAGATGAGTGACCACTTGGGAATACCAGTTGCTGTAAGCTTGGATGTGTAAGTGGTGTAATGGATAATGACTTGGAATTGTTAGTTAAGAGATGTTGAATCTGGTCAGTATCTAGATGAGTGACCACTTGGGAATACCAGGTGCTGTAAGCTTGGATGTGTAAGTGGTGTAATGGATCATGACTTGGAATTGTTAGAGTTAAGAGATGTTGAATCTGGTCAGTATCTAGATGAGTGACCACTTGGGAATACCAGGTGCTGTAAGCTTGGATGTGTAAGTGGTGTAATGGATCATGACTTGGAATTGTTAGAGTTAAGAGATGTTGAATCTGGTCAGTATCTAGATGAGTGACCACTTGGGAATACCAGGTGCTGTAAGCTTGGATGTGCAGGTGGTTTAAAGGACAATGACTTCAAACTTGGCTCTGTAATTAATGATTCTAATTCCAGTTAGCTTCATTTTATTCACTTACATGCACCTCTTCACCCAGCTGTGGGTAAATTAGTAAGACTAATCTCACTAAAGCCATTCTCTTCAAAAATTAAAAAGTAACATTGTATACAAAATATTTCAGTTTCAGCATTAAATAACCCATAGAGTTTGATATGCTGCTGAACAAAACCAAGCAACCAACCTGTTCGCTGATTTCATTTTTTCAGTTGGTAACGATTAGTCCATGCTCACTTTGTATTACAGAGTATTTTCTTCCAACAAAATGAAACCTGAACAAAGCAGCATACCCTACATAGATAAAAATTAAACGAGGGGACATTTTTTTCTCTTTCTCCATTTTTTTTTTTTTTATTTTTTTATTTTTTTTTTATTTTGTTTTATTTTATCATTTCACCTCAATCAAGGCAGGACTACCACTAGTGCACAAAGGGTGACAATGAAAGAAAAGACTGGGTACAGGAAGTATTGAAGAAAGGATAAAGCATGAGTGAAATTCAAGGAGGTAGAAGATAGCAATGAACCTAGCATTTAAATTTTTGGAAATTGTAGCTATCAGGGAAGCAAGTAAACAGAAGGGAGTTCCACAGGCAGGAGATGCAAGAAAAGAAACTATTAACATAGAAGTGGCAGTTACATTTAACTATTTCAACAATAAAAGGGTGGACTTAGATGCCAGTCTAGTAGTACACTTACATTCACATGGACAAGGCACCAGGATTTAAAAAAAAAAAAAAAAAAGATTCTCCAAGTAGTTGCCATGAAAATATTTGTAGAAAAGACAGGAGAGCCATGTCATGTCAGGGATAAACTGACTGAAGTCAAGATGACATGTCAGAATCAATTACATTGAAGATCCCCCTGCCCTTTGTATTTGAGATGAATAGCAGGAGCACCTGACCATATATGGCAGCAGTATTCAATGCAAGGACAAATGATAGATTTATAAATATGCAAGATGTATTCTGACCAGAAAAACTTTCTGGTCTGACATGAAGACCCAATCTTTCCTAGCAGTAGGTGCAGTTATTGATTCAACATATTAATTTTATTTTAGGTTGGTTGGAAAAGTGGGGGCCAAGGAGACACAGTGTGTTGCTTTTTAGGAATCTAGCATCAGCGGGCAGGAAAGTTTGTCTATTTTGGTTAAAGGAAGACAGTTTTGTTTCACAAGTATTAAAATTTACAAGCCATTTCCTGCCCCAGTTAACCACTGATTGAGGCCTGTTTCAAGAGCATCATTCAGGTTTACTTTGTCAGCCTTGCCAGACTTCTTATTGAGAAGGGAGTAAATGGTGGTGTCATCTGTATAGATGCTTACTTGGACATTGCCAAGAGATGAAAATTTAAATTTTCTATATTTTTCATCATTAAATTAAAAAAAAACAAAAAAAAAAAACTGTTGCATTTGATAATTTTGGAGAATTTTCAAGTTTGATATCTTTTAAAAAACAGGCTTAGGCTTGAGAATTAAATTTAATGAAGGTAAGCACATCTACTTCATTAATGTAATTTTCTTGTCAAATTTAATGACACCTGACACATGCATTTTTGTTGAATGGCACAACCATAGCATGCAGAGTAAGAAAGGTTCTGTCTCCTTAGTTCCTCCAAATAACAAAAACAAAGCATAAATTCAAAAATCTCTAAGCACAACACTTTGTCATAGATTTTCACTTGATACACTCTATTTAGACTATTTATATTAATTATTGTCCTCATTTTTGTTGTTACTATCACAACATTTCAGCTGTTGTGTTATCTGGCCCCCATCAAGTACATAGTGACCACTCAAGCTCCAGGGAATTCCAGACTGAACCCTCTCTTTAATCTAGACTGTTCTCCTTCCACTGCCCATGTCTAGGGATATTTTATCTAGTTCTTATTTTTAGTTCTTCTCATCTGTTGCTTGTTCTGTTTCCACTGAGTTCAAGTTCACACTGCCTGACCCAGTAATTGAACACCAGATTACTGTGTCACCAAATTTACAAATCAATGATTTAATCTACTCTCAGTGGAGAACTTGGATCATTAAACCTAGCTTACCTGCTGATGAATGCATTAGTGGAGAATAGTGCACACACACAAAAAAAAAAAATAAATAAAAAGGACAACTGTAAGAAGGACCACTTCTAGTTTTCCATATGTTCATATCCCTGAAGCTCCCGGCAGTTTCCTGGTAGAAGTGAAAATCCTTTAACTTTTTTCATCTACATTTAAGTTGACTGTGCATTGTGATACAGAAGACACTGGCTAGGAAAATATAAGAGCTGAGTAAATCTCAGTTGAATTCCTTAAATTCACTTACACATATACTAGCAGTATAACCCGGCATTGCTCGGGTGTAATGAAAGCTTTAAAACTAATCCATGGTCCTGGAGCTCAGACTCTTTGGACGTTGGCACTAAAGACTAAAAAGCAATAGATGTTTCCAGTTAAAGCGAAACTGTAGACTGAAAGAAAAATGAATGGATGGATTTCAAATTTTCATTTCCTGGTATCGATATCAAATAAGTTTTTTTCATCGTAAACTGAATTTTGAAGGCTAAATAAATCCTCTGAGTAAATGGTATCACGGCTGAGACTAAGAACTACAATTATACCTACTTAGAGCCAAACCCGAAGCAAAAACTAAAATAAAAGGGCTGAAAAAAAATACATCCAGGTAGATACACACACACACACACACACACACACACACATCTTGCCTTATATATATAATTGATTTTCTGCACTATTGTAAGAACTGCAACCTTGGAACTTCTGAATATCGTTTCTTATGTCTTTGTCCATGAGTGTATCAAATTTGACTGAAATCGAACCACTCCTTCTATAACCCGATTTTTTTCGATTATTGATTTTTGATATTTATTGGGGGTACCTTGACACAAAACCTAGGTAAGAATACTCGCAGACGCTTATGGTACAACTGTAAATTTTCAAGAAAATCAGTTCAGCCATTTCGGAGCCTATAGGTAACGGACACACACAAAGTTCCATTTATAAATAAGTTTAGATACCTGCAAGAAAAGTATTAGTCTGTCTTTTTTTCCAGCTATGGGTTAAATAGCAGGACAGATTTAGTTCTATACCATTGGTGAGCAACCAGTCTATTACACAAAGTAACGGCAACTTACTGCAGGAAAATCTTCGAGACATGATCGCCAGGACATGTATCACATAACTTAACTGACATTTAAGAACAGGTTCTAGAAGCACTTGGCATCTTTGTGAATGCTGCTTTCTTTTTCATCATCTAATTTCAGCTTCCCAGTAACTGGCAGAGATTTTTACCTGTGAAAGCCAAATCCCTTCAGATCATCAGACAAACCAAACTTCTAAAATAGCCACAAATCAGTCCCAAAGTAAACCAGAAATTTGCTACCAATGTGCTTATTAGTTCAAAATCAGAAAATGTATCTTTCAAACCATGCCTGTTTGCAAACTTTATGTAAACAGGTTTTGAGATCTTAAGACTTTAGCATCATATTTTACAAGTTTTGAAAAACAAATTTTATACATTTTTTTTTATAAACTATCAGGCTTCATTTTGGCAGTTCTCTTTACATCAATTTGAGTGTCACAAAAACAAAATTTTAGCCATAACATTTTCAAGATCTTTTTTAAGCACCATCTAGCTTTATAATATCTTTTTTTATTTAAAGAATTTTTGTTAAAAACTTTCTAATAAGCGTTTTTTAAACACTCTGCTCAAAATGTCTAATAAACAAACCTAGTTTATTGTCTTAATTTTTTATTTTTCATTTGGTCAATAGCAATAGGATGGTGCAGATAGGATTAATCTCAAGTCAAAGGTTGTAATTCTATAGGTCAAAAATCAATCTGGCAAATCCAACATCAGAAGATCCTGGGGCCATAAATCAAATGAATCAAAAATTCACATCACAACACATTGCACAACTACCTCTCAACTCCAGAAGAGCCCAACAGTCTGTCTGTCTGTCCAGAGTTCTTTTATTGAGTGGGAGGGAGAAAGGTTGTGATGGTGAGGAATTATCCTATTTTGCTGACAAATAGCACATAGAACACAAAATCTTTTCGAAGGTGAGATATTTTTTTTTTTAATTTATGATTTTATTTTTCCTTTTGATTATATACATTTTTGTATCAGCATATCACTATTATTTAACATCGAATTTTTAAAATTTTGTTTAACAATATATGAATTTCTTGTCATTTAATGCTAAAATTAAATTTTCTGTGTAGCTTGAAAGTGATAAAATTATTTGACAAGTAAATACGTTGTAGATGAGTCTCAGCTTTTGTGTGTGTGTGTGTATATATATATATATATATATATATATATAGTAGGTATGGGGTGAATAAAATTCCACATCCAAATAACACTTAAGTGCCATACGTGATACATGCTTTGGGCGAACATGTCTCGAAAGAGACATGACTGACTGGGCAGAAGATTATCCCACAGTAGATTGCCATTACTTTCTGTGGTAGACTGGTTGCCAGCCAAGGCTATAGAACCCAATCTGTCCTATTATTTGACCCATAACTGAAGGGAAGAGATGGATTAATACCTTTCCCAAGGGTATTTGTGTGTAAGTGAATGCAGGGAATGCAACTGGAATTTGAACTCAGCACCCCAATTTGTCATTCCGAGCCGATATCCACTGCACCAAAATGCACATTGAATAGTGTTTCAAAGAACACTATTCATAAAAAAGTGCTCAAAGATTAGAGCGAATATTTATTTAGAATTTACAACATAGATGTTATATCACTACATCAGTAGCTATTTTGTTTTGACACTACTTGGTGCTGATTTCAAGTTGAAAAGTTTAAAACTGTTCAAGACTAGCCGAACCCCTTCAATCAGGGAGACATTGGTCACCACAGACTATGTAACAAGCAAAACACAATTTCTAGTTTTACGAACATAAGAACACTCTAAAAACAATTTATTGGATTATTAATGTTAATATTCGATTAAAATAAAAATCAGTATTACTAATCAACTATAACTTTCATTTTACATTAAAAATTAAAAGCATTTTAATATGAGGAGATAGATATGGGGGCAAAGATATCGGGAGATGGATAAGCAATTATGTAGTGGACAATCTTTGCAATTCCTATAATTGCATCTGCTGGTATCAGTTCTCATATTTGATAGTAGCAGTTTGGCCCAGTTTCACTCAGGTATTTTAAGAAATATTAATAAAAAAACGTATGAATTTACATAGCAAATATTTACACAACGTCCACCCTCATCACTTTTATAAATATAGATAACAATGTAGAATGTCTCTATTGGATGGTGGGGAGCAACATATATAGATAATATTAAATGGGGTGATCGATTCTATATTATAATCAATATATAAATTGATCCCTGACTTACTGGGGTGATAATATATTTTTCTACCCCTAATTTTGGCTTATTGAAAAATTTAAATTTGTCATTAGTGTTTAAAATTTTGATCTACATCTGAGCGCAACTTTCGTCGAGCTAGACTGCAGAATGCAGACGCTAAGTCAAATCTGTGTATATATCTATCAAACAAACAAGTACTTACACAACGTCCACCCTCGTCACTTTTATAGACATCGATTATCTATCTCAGCTTTGCATAGTTGTTTGTATTTTGTTGTGCATTTTTTTTTTTTTTTTTTTTTTTTGTGGTCATTTTGCAACAAATAGAAATTGTTGATGACTTTCCTACAAATAGGTATTATTTTTCTCTAAAAATGTATTTGTGTACTTTCATAGTGTTTTGTCTTTTAGTTCACTGTTTAGCCATCTCTGGGACGTTAACAAGTGCTACCACCCAGGGTCAGGATGAAACTCAAACCATGGAAACTAAGTGGTTCCACGCTCCTCAAAACCCCCAATCTCCCAATCAGATGATTTGCTGCTAGACATAGTTTATCATCATAACCAGGACTAATTTAACATTGAGATCTACGTACCACTGTATGGAGTATTAACAAAACTTGCCCTGTTCTGTAGGCATATTGTTACTGTCATCACAATGTCACCTTTGACCTTAAGTCTTTGAAGGTTATTGGGAAATACTGCCTGATAGATTGATCTTCATGAACCAGGCTCTTTAGTTTTTCTTACGGCCTGTCTCATTTAAAGGCCAAACACCAGGTCTCAGATGTATGAAACAAATCAAGATTTGTTCTCCAGAACCAATAGCAATTTGATCCAGACCATGTGTGGCCTTCCAAATGGTACTGTCTATTCAGACCAGTAGATTAAGTGATATTTGTTAAATCAGTTTTTATTGTCCCCTATCTCCATTTCAAATTACAGTTTATGGTTATATCACCATTAAACACTGGTTCTCATATTTTCACCAAAGTTAAGCCACATTGAGCCTGGTCAGTATTTAGATGGGCAACTTGCTTGGGAATACCAGGTGCAAATTGTGTAATTTGTAAGGCTTGGAGTTAGAAATCAGAGCCAAGTTTCAATTCCAGTTGGGTTTGTTATATTCATTTGTGTGCAAATAACCTTGAAAAAGATATGGATCCACTTCTCTCCCCAGCTCTGGGTTAATTACAGCTTGTATCAACAAATCATTATTTTCAAAAAAATTTTTAGAATCTAAAAGTATTTTCTGGTTTTAAATAACCTACAAAAACTTAAGCTGTAAAAAAAAAAAAAAAAAAAAAAAAGAAAAGAAAATAAAAATTAGTCCCCAGTGGAAGAATTCTTTTTCAAAAGAGAAGGTTAATGGCAGTTGTTGCGATAGAACAATAGGAGGAAGGGTTAGGTCAGCTCATAATTATAATCATTTTAAATTTAGGTGACAAAAACTTATCATTGCCCTCGACAGATCAACATTTGATATCAATCATGTTCTCAAATAGTCTTGTCATATCTAGACTTTTATATGGATGTCACACATAGCATCCAACATAGCTGGAAATGTCTAAACTGTCAGCTATATCTAAACTTATTTATAAATGGAACTGTGTCTCTGTCTGTTTCTGTGTGTGTGTCTGTCTGTCTGTATCTATTACATATAGACTCCGAAACGGCTGAACTGATTTTCTTGAAAATTTACACAGTTGTACTAGAAGCGTCTGCGAGTGTTCTTAGCTAGGTTTTGTGTTGAGTTACCTCCGATAAATATCAATAATTGAAAAAATCGGGTTATAGAAGGAGTGATCCGATTTTAATCAAATTTGATACACTCATAGACAAAAACATAAGAAACGATACTTAGAAGTTTCAAGGTTGCAGTTCTTACAATAGTGCAGAAAATCGATTTTATATATATATATATATATATATATATATATATATATATATATAATGCAAGATGTTTGTGTGTGTGTTTATCTGTCTGTATGTCCTTCATACAAATCCACAAGTTTTATCCAATTCTCACCGAACTTCACACAAATATTCTTTAGGCTGAGTCTGAGCTCCAGGACCATGGATTAGTTTTGTAACTTTCATTACACCCAAGCAACGCTGGGCTATACTGTTAGTATATATATTCTAAGATTAATGATTAAAAATGACTTTAAGTAGATGAATCCTCTAAGTATTAAAAACAAATTTTTCATTTTTATTATTTTTTTTATTATATAAAAATATAATAAAATAAAAATGAAAAATTTGTCTTCCTAACGATATTCACCCTGTACAAGACCTAAGAGCCACTCGAGTTTGGGGGTTATAGGGTTAGAGGTGAAGTTTATGATGTTACCTGGGGAAGACAACAGTTATCTTTGAGAGTTGAACAGGTTAATATTGTAGTGATTCAGGAAGCAGTCTCTTGGGAGTTGGTTTCACAAAGTAGCAGATTAATTCATCAGAGCTTACTGACTGAACTACAGAATCATACATGAAGAACTTTACCAAATAATAAAAGATACATCGCTTCCAACAGCAGTAACAACTAAAATGGATAGTACATGTATCAAGAAAGGAAAATGAGGATATAATCAAAATTGGATACTTATACTTCTTTTTTTTAATCATATCACCCCAAGCAAGGCGAAAACGCCACTGATGCGCAGGGGGCTATGTAAGAGTGAAAAGATTGGAAAAGAGAAAAACCGGAAACCACATCCTAAACAGGAAACAAGAGATGAGCATCTTCACCTGTTCAATAGACGTGGGTGGATACACTACTTTAAACTTTAGGAAGAAATACCCATTAAAGCTAGAAAGATCAATGGTTAGTCAACTTCAGAAATTGATTTCCCTGAAAAACTGTTTGTGGAGAAACTAATAAAGTTCAACCGACAGCTAGCTCTTCGTTAAAGAAGGTCAAATGATTCCTGTAGGGAAACAGTCAATCACATCATTACTATTTCTATAGGAATGCATTTGAAATGATTTTATTAGTAAAGTCTAATTTCTGAAAAAACAGTTTTAAGAGAAAGAATTTATAAATTTCAACTAATGCTAACCCTATTTGGTTAATGAAGGCCAAATTTTTCTTGTTCGGAAATAGTTAATCTCACCTGTACCTTGTTGATCCGTTTCTTTTCTGATTCCAGTGATATGTGTAAGTTGATAAATCAAGATTCTTTTTTTGCCTACATCTTTATCTTTTCTTTTAAATTTTATCCCATAGGCCGATATAAAAATTATTTATTACTCTAGTAATGGCCAGCAATGGGGATGGATATCAACTTGGAATGAGAAATCGGAAAGCTGAAATTGAATTCCAGTGGAATTCTTTGTGTTCACTTATGCGCAAATACCCTTGGGAACGGTATTAATCCATATCTTCTTCCTCCACCTATGGGTTGAATAGCAGGACAGATTGGGTTCTATTGTCTTGGTTGGCAACCAGTCTTGTACAGAAAGAAATGGCAACCTACTGCAGGAAAATCTGCTTTGTCAGTCATACATTGAAAGAGATATGATCACCCAAAGCATGTATCACGTATGGCAATTGACTGAATAGCCACCAAGTGCATGAAGTTTTTAGAATGGGACATAAATGTGCACTACCAGCCAGAATTATAAAGCCACCCAAGTGTTTTAAAAAAAAAATCTATTTCATACTATTTTTTAGTATCTATTGCCAAGTAAATGAAAATAGAATGGTTCTTTTGTTAATACTGCATAATAACATGTGCATCAAATGAATTTATGAATATTTATTACCTATCTTGCAGTTTCATCAATGAAAGAATAAAGAATATTTAGAGTGATTCGGACGAGTTCATCTTTGTTTCCTTGCCTTGTAAAATTTTGCAAAGTAATGACAAAAGAACCATTCTATTTTCATTTAGAATTATCCACTTGGCAATAAATACTAAAAATATTATTAAATACATCATTTCTTTAAAAAAAAAAAAAATGGAGTGACCTAATAATTACGGTCATGAGTGCCCCACTAAACTGCCTACCTGCTAATGAGTGCTTCAGTAGAGAGCTTGGAGTCTTCAAACCTAGCCTGTACCACTAAACAGCAAATATCTTTCATGGATAGTATCGTTACTTTTCAGTAGGTTTGTATATACTTCTTGAGTGAGTGTGAATTGTTTCTAGAAGGTAGAAACTGAGGTTGCGTAATACCTCATTTGCATATGAAAAACTAGCAGTATAGCCCGGCGTTGCTCGGGTGTAATGAAAGCTCTAAAACTAATCCATGGTCCTGGAGCTCACTCTTTGGACGTTGGCATGAAAGACTTAAAAGCAATAGTTGTTTCCAGTTAAAGCGAAACCGTAGACTGAAAGAAAAATGAATGGATGTAAGTCAAATTTTGATTTCCTGGCATTGATATCAAATAAGTTCTTTTTTCATCGTAAACTGAATTTTGAAGGCTAAATAAGTCCTCTGAGTAAATGGTATCATGGCTGAGACTAAGAACTACAATTATACCTACTTAGAGCCAAACCCGAAACTAAAATAAAAGGGCTGAAAAAATAGACATACAGGCAGATAAACAGACACGCACACAAACATCTTACCTTTATATATATATAATATATATAATCGATTTTCTGCACTATTGTAAGAACTGCAACCTTTTCGATTATCGATCTAGCTAAGAACACTCGCAGACGCTTCTAGTACAACTGTGTAAATTTTCAAGAAAATCGGTTCAGCCGTTTTGGAGTTTATAGGTAACGGGCGCACACACACACACACACACACATACACACACACAAAGTTCCATTTATAAATAAGTTTAGATAGATATTGAAAATTTCTACAATATAATTGTATTGAACACTTTTTAATACAACTATGTACTGGTCTAATTTAATTATGACCAAAAACTAATATGGTGCCATGGATGAAACGTCTAAATAATGCAAAAATGAATGTAACACATCTCATTTGATATCAATCAGTTAAATGCCATACATTATAAACGCTTAAGCAATTATGTCTTGAAAGAGACATGACTGACTGGGCAGAAGATTATCCCGCAGTAGGTTGTCATGTCTATAGAACCCAATCTGTCCTGTTATTTGACCCATAACTGGAGAGAAGAGACGGATTAATACCTTTCCCAAGGGTATTTGGGAATAATTGACTGCAACAAATTCAATCGAGATACTGAAGAGCAAATTTATTTATTCAATAAAATTGCCATTGGCTTAGATTACGACCTCCAGATAACTTCAGTCGCTTATCCAACTCTTCTCTTTAGTTTGAATGCTGCCATTATCCTTGCCTAAAGTGTATATTTCAGCAAAGTTATCTTTCCTATTTTTTCACTTGTACCACTTATACTATTGCTATTCTTACTTAAATCTGTTTGACCTGTATTATAGGACTTTTGCTACTGTTGACCAAGAGTTGCACTTCAAGACTTTTCTATTTCGGTTTTTGACTTCCAGATATCGATTTTTTTTTCTCATAATGCAGTATGTTTCATTGTAATTCCAATATCAGTATCTTTTTGTATAGAATACAAATCATCCACTTCAGGCTTTCACCCTTGACTGTTTCAAGATCTCTATCTGCTTAATTAAAAGGCATGAAATACTGTTATGACTCCATTTATGTAGTCTGTCCACCTCATCCGATACACATCTGGGAAGAAATAGTTGTGCTCCTCTTTTTTGAGATTAAGTCTGCTTTTGCGATAGTCAATATCATTGGCAGAACTTATTAAAAGGATACATGCAAACTTTCGTTTTCAATGTTAGGAAATCTTAGAACAACAGATTTTGTCATAATTTGGTCTACTACTTGATCTGTTCTCATTTGGGTTCCATACTGATGGAAAACTTCGGTTTATTCTTCTAGTACCTCACGCTCATGGATGTGCGTTGTGGTGCAATGGATATTGACTCGGAACGACAAATCAAGTTTGAATTCCAGTTGAATTCCTTCTATTCACTTATGCACAAATACCCTTGGGAAAGGTATTAATCCGTCTCTTCTCTCCATTTATGGGTCAAATAATAGGACAGATTGGGTTCTATAGTCTTGGTCGGCAACCAGTCTACCGCAGAAAGTAATGGCAACCTACTGCAGGATAATCTTCTTCCCAGTCAGTCATGTCTCTTTCGAGACATGATCGCCCCAAAAGTGTATCACGTATGGCACTCAACTGACATCACACTCTCCTTTGACAGATTTGGATCTGTAATACTTGGTAGGAACCTATATACTTTCTTCATTGGCTCTATATTGTTTACATTTTTTTTTTTGAGATATATATATATATATATATATATATATATATATATTTTTATTAATTGGGCTTATATATTTTTGGAAAGCTTTTTTTGTAATTGGCCATACATATGTTTGGAATTTTTTTTTATAACTGGTTGTATATATATTTAAAAACTTTTCAGTTTTTATAATTGGTCATATACCTGTTTCAAAAGTTTTTAATTGGCTGTATAAACATTTTGAAAGTATTTCATTGGTCGTATACTTTTCTACTTGAACAAGATCACTTCAAACTGAATGCATTGATTTTTCCATGTGTACATCTGGGCTGACTCCACCTTGCACCAGTGGGCAATGCCCAACTTTTCATTTTATGCCTATGATTACCAGTTTAAGTCATTTTTCTAATAGACATGACTATTCTCTCACCATCATCATCCCAAACTAACCTCTGCTCACTTGGATTTTCCATTGATGAAAACTGGAAATCGGCTTCTAAAATGTTTCCTATTAATGACTTTATCAATACAAATTATGTTGTATAAGCCAAATTGGTTACAGATATTTATTCAATGTGGCTCAGTTTGGCACAAGTCTACACAAATTGAGCATCCAATTTACTAACAGCGGTTTCAAAGACAAGCTTGCTAACAGTTGTTCTATAATTTCTAAATTTATATTAGCCAAATCCCCATCTTTACAGACATTTCTTTGAATAATAATTCAAAAGACGATTTTATCTATGGTGACTAAAGTTTTGGCGATTGTCTTAGTTGGTTTCTGCTGTTCAATACTGGGTTTGAAAAATGTTGCCTTTATCACAGTTACCATCAAATCTTGGCCTTTTGACTAGGATCAAAGTGTAGTACAGTATAACCCGAATATAAGAGACCCGGATATAAGATTTTATCTGGTCCCAAATTAGAGCCTGTGGTAATGTATATAAAATAGACCAAACCCGGATATAAGATAACTTTTATCCGGTCCTTGGTAGCGCTCTTATATCAGGGTTTTTATCAGCTTCATTTGATTTTTCTCTTTTTTGCCCTTAAACTTCTATCATCCTTTTTTTTTTTTTTTTTCATATTTTCACTGAAACCAAATAGTTTTCACACCCTCCTTTTCATATAATCAAAATCGAATAGTTAGGTCTTTACTCCTAATAAATAATTGAGAGACAGTCACAATTATAAGAGGACTACCAGCATAGCCTGGCGTTGCTCGGGTGTAATGAAAGCTTTAAAACTAATCCATGGTCCTCGAGCTCAGACTCTTTGGACGTTGGCACGAAAGACTAAAAAGCAATAGTTGCTTCCAGTTAAAGCGAAACCGTAAACTAAAAGAAAAATGAACGGATGGATTTCAAATTTTCATTTCCTGGTATCGATATCAAATAAGTTTTTTCGTCGTAAACTGAATTTTGAAGGCTAAATAAGTCCTCTGAGTAAATGGTATCATGGCTGAGACTAAGAACTACAATTATACCTACTTAGAGCCAAACCCGAAGCAAAAACTAAAATAAAAGGGCTGAAAAAATACAGACATACAAGCAGATAAACAAACACACACACATATCTTGCCTTTTATTTATTTATTTATATATATATATATATATATATATATATATATATATATTATCGATTTTCTGCACTATTGTAAGAACTGCAACCATGAAACTTCTGAATATCGTTTCTTATGTCTTTGTCTACGAGTCAATCAAATTTGATTGAAATCGGATCACTCCTTCTATAACCCAATTTTTTTCGATTATCGATATTTATCGGGGGTACCTCGACACAAAACCTAGCTAAGAATATTCACAGACGCTTATAGTATAACTGTAAATTTTCAAGAAAATCGGCTCAGCCGTTTTGGAGTCTATAGGTAACGGACACACACACAGTTCCATTTATAAATAAGATAATGAAAACTGTATAGTAAGATTCGAAAATTCGCGTGAAATTTAACAATAAAAAGAAAGATTTGCTGATTTACTCTACAGCAGGAACTTCAGACATGGCTTCCATCCCTCTTCCATTTAGTATATAGAATTGTACACCTAAACTCACTAACAATGGCTTGCAGGATTACCTTGATAAATCTAATCCAATAGCGAGTATATTTCATGTTTAGTTTAGTCCTGTTTAACCCTTAATTTAGAATTAGTTAAGCATAGGGATGTGAAGCCCTTATAAAAAAAAAGTCTCCTTACTACACAAATCAAAAATGAAAATACTGCACATGTTGCAAGAAAGGCTCATTTTGACTCTATCGCTAGCAGTGTTGAAGCAATTTACTCGTCAATAGTAAATGTTGATTCTGGCAAGTGTATGGTAACCATTATTTTATGTCTCACAACTGTTGACCTGAGACTTAAAGAGATTAAAATTGCAGTGATCGAGAAAGCATTCTCTTGGGATCCACAAAATTGTATTTCCAATAAAAAGCTGAGTGGAACTTCTTTCTTACTAACGAAAGGTATGAATCTATCTCTTTTCCCACTATATGTGGGCTAAACAGCAAATTGAACTGAGCTGGTAAGGAGTTTGGAAGCAAGGAAAGCCTGATTTAAAAAAAAAAAAAAAAAAAGAAATCCGGTCAGCATGAGACAGACAACTACTTCGTAAAAAAATATCAACCCAACACAAACAGCAGTATCTCAGGCATGCTGAGTCTGCGGTTTGGTACTCTGCTTCCAGTGAGAAGTATTCATCTTAATTACTACCCAACAGCAGGTGAACAGAATGTTAACTGGGTTCAACCAATCTATTTGTCAAAAGTAAATATTGGTTCTCTGAAGTCTATGCCAACTATTTTTATGTTTATTCTGTGTTTTTATTTATAGTCTTTAAAGAAGGTAAATAATTCTCCGTATCTGTACAAATGTACAAATCATTGGCACATTTATTGCCATGTTCGCTGAATTTGATTTCTCAATATAAAATAAAACCACAGTTGTTTTTGTTTCTCTTGATTTGAAGAGCTGCTTTTTTGTTTTTATAAAGAAGTTTTATTGCACAAACGAATCTCATAATTGCTAAGAAAAAAGGATAAAATTTAGTAAAAAACAAAAAAAATTGTTTGTCAATAACTATTCTAAAACAGATACTTAAAACATGGCTTTACTCATGCTCCTGATACACATGGTGTATCCAGTCAGAATCGAAATTATTGTTGTTGCAGGCGGTATATTGGCCCACAAAATGATATTTAATGACAGAAGATAACAATAAAAACAAGGCAAAGACTTGAGTAAAAAATATATTGCTAAGTTAAATACAACAAAAATAATGTTACAGTGCACGAGTCAAAAGATAACTATGTAACCTCATGATGAGGGAATGAAAATTGTTGTCCTGAAAAGGAGTGTTGTGGACGCCGGAGAGCGCTGTCCTGAAAAACAACTTTTTTTTTTTTTTTTTTATAACCTATTAGAAGTAATGAAATTTAAACAAGTAAATATTTTTCTTCAAATAAAGCATATGAAAAGCATTATATAAAATATTAACCAGTTTTTGTTTTGTTTTTTGCTTTTAATTACTTTTAATAAATATTTATGGAAGTATTTTAGAAAGTTGATTTAATTTATTAAAAAATAGATTTCATTATGATTTACTTTATTAAAAATAATTAGAAATAAAACTTCATTTTGTTTTGCATTTTTCAATTTACTTTAATAAAAAAATTATTAAATACAAATGTATATTGAATTATTTTTATACGTCAATTAAAAAAAATTTCTTTACAATTTACATAATTTGAACATAACTAAAACAAAAAATATGGTTTATATTTTACAGAATGACTTTTTCAAATAAAAACATTTAACTAATTATAGTTTTAACCTTGAATAAATTACTTTTATTCGTTTATAAAATTTTATTTATTTTTTTATTTTTTGTGTTTGGCGCTCAGTCGGCCTGGTTGAGTTATCCTGCGCTTTGTGCTTCACGAGGTCTTCTCTTGAGCTTGCTAGTAATTATTCAACAGCCGGTGTCCAGAATGCGAGCTGGTTTCAAGCAATATATGTGCCAATGATAAATATTGGTTCTGGCAAGTGTATGCCAACTATTTTTATGCATCTAATCTGGGTTTTTTTTTTTTTATTGTCTTTAAATGGTGTAGATAATTCTGCATATCCGTACGAATCATTAGCGCGTTTATTGCCACATTTCCTGACTTTTATTTCTCGAAATAAAATTAAAAAAAAATCTTCCTGGTTATTTGTTTTTTAATCTTCTATTTGGAGAGCTGTTTTTTTTTTTTGGTTTTTTAAAAAAACAGTCCTGCTACCAAAATGCATCTCGTGGTGCTTTGGAAGAAAATAACAAAGCCAGTTCTGAGGATAGGCATTAGTGTCATTCTTTATAGATTAATTCGAAGTGATACCCAGTGTTTTGTAGGCTATGTCTGCTCTCTTTGCTCTGTTGTACTATGTGGGTATTTTTTTTCAGAGACTTCCATTTGTTGTAAAATGGTATTTGCAAAATTGTCATCATTAAATTAGCTTAGAGGATGAAAAGAGCAATACCAAAATCTGAAGACACATTAGGATAGTGAAAGATGCCTTACAAAAGCTAAGTAAAGCATTAAGAAACAGGAAAATGTCGTTAGAATAAAAAAAACGAGTAAATAACTTATGTAACCGTTTATGTAACAGTAGTCCTCCTGTATGGCACTGAATGCAAGACATTGTCCTCACAGACGAAGAAAAGATTTAGATCAGCAGAAATGTAGTTCTACAGAAGGATACTTAGAATACCTAACATAAGAAAGTGAGATGAAATTTATAGGACACAAAAGGTAAGTATTAAGAGAAAATATTCATTAGAAACAGAAAAGTGCTGAATTATGTAATGTCAGTCCTTCTATAAACCAGAGCCTGCTGGACAATCTGCTTGCAGATGTAGAAAAAAAGAACTCGAAGAAACATAAATTTGATTTTACATAAGTGCTGAAAATCCCACAGACTGAACATGCAAGAAATGATAAAAATTTAGAGAAAGTAGAAACAAAAAGAATTGTTAGTCTTAACATCCGAAGGAGACAATTGAAATTTCTACTACACGCATTAAGGAAAGAGGGTTTGGAAAATTAGATATTCACATGACATTGTAGGCAGAAGGGACAATGAAAAACAGTGTATAATTTACTTAATACGCTAGATGGATATCAAAACATGATTTAGGAAAGATAGAAAAAAAAGGCAATTCCTCTTAGTTGCAAAAAACATGAAGTAGTGAAGAGCCATAATTGCTCATGTCGTGAAGGGACGTGACAAAGAAGGCAGGGTATAGGTTTTGTCAGCCAAATTTAAAACGCCATAGTGTCTCAAATAATGGCCCAAGTTGTTTAAAACTTTACATGATTATTCTTTGATCTTTTATTTTACATCTCCATTGGGTATGGAACAAGTAATGTGGATAACGGCTCGGAACGAGAAACAGAAGCCGAGTTCGAATTCCAGTTGAATTCATTGCATCCACTTACGCGCAAATACCCTTGGGAAAGGTATTAATCCGTCTATTCCTTCCAGTTATGGGTTAAATAACAGGACAGATTGGGTTCTAAAGCCTTTGCTGGCAATCGGTCTACCGCAGAAAGCAATTGCAACCTACTGCGGGATAATTTTCTGCCCAGTCAGTCCTGTCTCTTTGGAGACATGATCGCCCAAGCGTATTTCACGTATGGCATTTAACTGAATGTCTTCAGAGATGAGTTTGAAAAGTAAATAAACTAAATGCTTCAATGCAAATCACTTCGTTTACAGTTCAAAGAAATCAGGCTGAATGTACTTAGAGATATTTGTCTCGTGAACTAAGAAAGTACCTGAATTTGACAGCAAAAGTAAAACTATATATAATTTTTTAAAATGACGTCAAAAATCCTCATTCCAGTAGTTATTTTAGCAAAGGAAGTATTCACTGTTTTAAAATTCTTTTGAGTAACTGTTTTTTTCATGACGTTCTTTTTTTATTTATTTTTTTATTTTCTTAATTATTATTTTTTTATTTCTTATTTATTTATTTTTTTAACACATTCGGATTTCCAAATCAATACCTCAACCACAAATAGAGTAGTATCAATTATAAGTTGTGGTCGCTCACTATTAGCAAGTCGTCCGTGCATGGAAAAACGGTCGTTACCAACAGGTGGCCTCATACGGCAGGTCCCACTATATATATATATATATATATATATATATATATATATTCCATTTTTAAGCGAATTATTTCGCTACCCACGTTTCTGCCATGAGTGGTGTCTTTCATAAATTATTAAAAATCGCCTGAACACACCACTCATGGTAGAAACGTGGGTAGCGAAATAACTCGTTTAAAATTGAAAAATATTCGAAAGTTTTACAATATAATTGTATTAAACAATCAATATATATAAATGATTGAAATAGTAGGAGGATTTGAATAATAATTACTTTCTCTCCGCCCATGTATCTGTCATTGCACCTGCTTTCTCAGCTTTCTATTGTTCCTTTCTAACTAGCTTGTACTCCTCACTCTTTTCTAATTAATCTTTTTACATTTATGTAACCCCCTGCACATCAGTGGCGTTTCTGCCTTGCTCGGGGTGAAATGATTAAAAAAAAAAAAAAATTAATTCATCGAGCTTTTTATTCAACCTCAACAGAATTTCTGCATTCTGTTGAGCTTCTAATAAGAAGCTCGATGAATTACTTATATATATATATATATATATATATATCTCCAAGTATGGGTGGAATAATATTCCCCATCCAAAGAAACACTATTTTTAAAAAAGTGCTCAATACAAAGTAGAGCTAATAATAATTTTTTGAAATAACCACATCACTTGATAAGACACAGTGTCGAAACAAAATAGCTACTTTTGTAGTGATATTGTAACATTTCAATGTTAGAATTTATTAATAAATATTATTATATATATATATATATATATATATAAAATAGTGATGATAAAAAAACCTGTTAAAGCCCACCGAAATTCCTCTTTCCAAAGAATTATCTTGAGTGAGCTAAAACACACTAAACAACATTAGTCAACAATAATTTTCCAGACTACATCATTGATAAACACTATTCTTCTTTAAAAAAACACACGACATTAATAATAAAGATATCACAAAACGTAAACATATTTTATTGCAACCAGATGTGCATTATATATAACCGGATGAATTAGCTATATGAAGAATTATTAAACACAAGATTTTTGCTGTAATTCTCGAAAAACATGTACAACTTATATTACAGAAAATGGAAAATCGTAAACCTTACTGTCACTAATCAAAATAACCACAATAAATCTACACTAACAATGACCAATATAGTGTATCACTTTAACTGCCCAGTCCAGGACTGTTTCTTGTCACTAATCGATTACTTATATAGGACATAATACTACCTCCTCGTGTAGATGCATCACGTGTTACTTACCAGATCAAGGTTCTAGAAAAAAAATCTTTCTCCCCACAATTAACAAGAACTCTTCAGAGAAATTATAGATGAAAACACTAAAATTCTTTATAAAGCACATTAGTGAAAACATCTCGCTTTAACAGTCCCTGTATATTAAAAATCTCTTGCCTACTTCACCTTTTTTTTTTTTTTTTTAATCATATCACCCCAAGCAAGGCGGTAACGCCACTGATGTGTAGGGGGCTACGTAAGAGTGTAAAGATTGGAAAAGAGAAAGCCGGAAACCACATCCTAAACAGGAAACAAGGGATGCGCCTCTTCACCTGTTCAATAGACGTTAGTAGAGTGTGAACCGGGCGATAGTTTAGTCTATCTACTCCATGAATGAATGCTCCTAGTCAAAATAATACAAGAAATAACTTAAACAGTCCAAATAGGAAGAAAAACTTAACCCCAAAAACAAAGCTCCCCTGAAAATGGCTGATGTAGCCGAAAGCAGTTGAGAAAATAAACATTATGGAAAGTTCTTGTAGTCTTACTCTCACCAAAAGGGAAAACGTTGGAAAAACGGAATACATTTTTTTCCTGTCTGCCATTTTTAATTGTTTAATGAAAGATGTTAAAAAGAACGGTTGCTGCCCAAATATACATTAACCCTTTGTTGCATATTGGTTACAATTGTAACCTTTCTATAAAATAATAGCGAATAATAATAATTATTTTAGAGAAACGTTACAATTGTAAACAAAGGGTTATATATATATATATATATATATATATATATATACACAGTAGTTTGGGACCCGTAGTCAATTTTTTTATAGAAATATTATTTTATTTGTAACATTTTGATGATTTCAGTATCATTTCTAATTGTCATACTTTGCGAAGGATGTGCGCAGATTTTCTGAACAACACGTTTTCGAGGAAACGAAATTGGATGTCGAGGACCAGTTGAATGGCCACCAAGATCTCCGGATTTGAGTTCTTTGGGTTTCTTCCTATGGGAACATCTTAAATCAGTGGTTTATGCTGGCAAACCAAGAACATTAAAAACGCTAAAAGATAATATCGCACAAGAAATTGAGACCGTAAGAAGGAATAACTCTATTCTCAAATGTGCAAAATCATGTGTGTGCCCCTCCCGCCCCCGAGTAAGAAAGTGTTTGAGAGAAAATGGAATTCAGCTCGAACACTTACTGTCAATTGTTATATAGTTAATTATCATCAGTAAATCAATTGTTATATATGTAAACTGTAAATTGTTATATAGTAAATGGCCTGCGGTTCCAAACTTTTGCCCTACCCTGAATATATATATATATATATATATATATATATATATATAATAACGATAATAATTATAACAATATTAATAGTAAGAAAAATAATTCTGCTAATATTAGTAATTGTTATACTATTAAGTTGGTCTTTAAAAAACCACTGAGAACGAACTCGGAGGGAATTAAAAAAGAAACAAACGAAGTACATGAACAAAAATCAAATACTCGTAGGAAAGAAGAAAAAAAAAACAAGACGAAAACCCTAACACTAAAGCGTTCAATACGAAAGTAGAGCAACATCATAACTTAAACCGAAACAATTACACACACACATATATATATATATATATATATATATATATATATATTAAAAAAGGATTAATTCAAAGATGTTGAATGGCCATTTCGATATGAAGATCCCCACGGGGGACGACACATCACCTCAGCAACAGAAAAAGCCTTTCAGAAACTGGAGAAAAATTATCCTACTTTTCCTTTTTTCTCCAGTTTCTGAAAGGTTTTTTTCTGTTGCTGAGGTGATGTGTCGTCCCCCGTGGGGATCTTCATATCGAAATGGCCATTCAACATCTTTGAATTAATCCTTTTTTAATATATATTTGCTCTGTAATATTTTATTACATGGAGCTCTCTTCCTGTATCATTTTTTAATATTAAAATAAATTTTTAATATTAATTAGGATCGGTTTTTTGGAATTTACCTTCCTGCTTTTTTCCCTTGGATTGAAGTATCTGAATTAATATATATATATATATATATATATATATATATATATATATATATTTGGCATGCTGGCCTCTTGTGCAAACTGCGGAGCTATGGGATAACTGGACATCTGTTTGACCTCATCCAGTCTTTCCTCTCTAACCGCACATTGAAGGTGGTATTAAATGGGCATGCCTCCCAAAACTACCATACGAACGCGGGCGTCCCTCAAGGTTCTATCCTAGGTCCCACGCTCTTTCTAATCTACATTAATGATCTCCCCGACACCATTAGATCCCAAGTTGGCATGTATGCCGACAACACAACAATCTACTCTCGCATCGATCAGAAACCAGGTCTGGACGACAAAGTGAACCTCGCTGCCGTACTTGAAAGGGACCTCCAATCCGTAGTGACCTGGAGTAGGAAATGGTTGGTAAATTTCAATGCCTCTAAAACAAAGCTGTTATCAACTAACCACCATAGACAATCGCATCTACCTCCCATTAGCATGGGACAGGCTAGCCTCCCAGAGAGTAAAATACTACGCCTCCTTGGCCTTACACTCTCGGCGGACCTCAAATGGAATGACTATATTGAATCCATTGCCAAATCTGCTGCTATGAAAGTTGGCTCCCTGTGCAGGGCCGGGAAATTTTTCCCACCTGAATCTATTCTGCACATATACAAATCTACCATCCGCCCGTGTATTGAATATTGCTGCCATATCTGGTCGGGTGCCCCTGCTGCTCTCCTTGGGCTTCTTGACAAAATACAAAGGATCTGTAACGTGGTTGATACTGACTTGGCAGACCGGCTGCAGCCGCTCTCTCACCGGCGTGATGTGGCTTCCCTGTGCCTCTTCTACAAGTACTTTCATGGCTTCTGCTCCGATGAGCTTAGATCACTGGTGCCGCCTAAGCACGAATTTACACGAGATACTAGATTAGCAACTAGGTCTCACCCTTTTACAGTTAAACAAATAAGATGTAACCGTAAATTCTACTCCAACAGCTTCTTTTCTCGCGCTTCCCGCCTGTGGAACTCCCTTCCACAAGTCTGCTTTCCCGACAGTTACAATCTCCAGGTGTTTAAATGTAGGGTCAATAGACACCTCCTATCACACTAACTCCCAACTATTCTCAGAACACTCTAATCTACCCAACCTTCATTCTCGGTATCCTTACCCGCTTATCACCCACCCTCTGTCATTTCCTATATTTAATCAGCCTTTCTCCACTCTACGTAGCCCCCTGCGCAGTAGTGGCAGTGACATGCCTTGCTCGGGGTGAAACGCTTATAAAAAAAAATGAAATTGTTTCGGTTAAAGTTATGATATATTTCTTTTCGGAACTCTTACTTGGTACCTGAAGATTGCGTTGTGCATAAAACGCAGTCTTTCTCCCAGTCAGGGGTAATAGATATGTAATGGCGGATATAAACAGCTAGCAAGTTATAATTTGTAACAAAAGTCTATATATATATTATTATTGTTTAAGTATTGTCAGTTTTTGCAGATTATTTAAAGCCAGGAAATATTTTTCAAATTATAATTTTGGGAAGATAAAGATTTACTGATAAGTCTTACTAATTAATCCACAGCTGGGGGAAGAAAACGTGGATTCATATCTCTCCCAAAGGTACGTAAGTAAAATATAATCGACCTGACTGGAATTGGAACGGCTCTCCGATTTCCAAATCTAAACCGCTACCTATTATACCACACACGCATCCGAGCTGATAGCACCTGGTACACCTAAGCAGTCACCCATCTTGGTACTGACTAGGATTGATCTGGCTTAACTTCCGTGATCCTACGAGAACCGGTGTTTCAGCATTATATGGCTGTAAGTCGTTCACGGAGATGGAGTTAGGAGACAATGAAAACTCCTTCGACAAATACCATGTAATAGTCTGAATCAATGTCTACTGGTTTGAATGAACACGGTGACATTTGGTAAGGCCACATGCGGTTCAGATCAAACTGCTATTGGCATTGGAAAATAAGTTTTGATTCATTTTGTTTATCTGAACGCTGGTGGTTGCCTTACATGAGGCAGCAATAAGAACAGTCACCCATCTAGGTACTGACTAGACTTGACGTTGCCTAACTTCGGTAATCTTGCAAGACCAGAGATCGTGAAAAGAGCCGAGTGTGAGAGAATAAGGAAAACGGATAATCTCAGAAAAGCAGACGGCTTTGAGGAACTGTTATAAAAAGGAAAGTTCACTTCTCCAAACGTCACAGGGAAATTATTTTATTGCTAGATTTCTCACATAATGGTACATGGATTCAATCTACTGTTAAGTACCAAAAGCAAATATAAGTGCATTTCTGTCGGAAAATGCACTTTCGGTACATAACTAATCCGACCAGTTTTAAAATTAGATTTTTTTTTTTTCTTTTTGCCAATTTTTTCAAACGCTCTGAATCAGAATATATTGAATTTGAATAAAAGAATTACCAAATTCATTTTTAAGGTTTTTTTTTTGGTTTTTTTTTAAGAATATTGTTACAAGTGTAGAAAGAATATACATCATAAAAATAAATACAAAGCTTTGTTAGAACCATTTTTATTTGTTCATTGGAAACTATGCTGCTCTATCCCAGAATGCACAGGAAAGCGAAATAAATTCCATTTTTAGAAAAATGTTAATTTTTCATAACGCCACCAGTTTGGGGGGGGGGGCGAAAGAAACAGAAAAGCCAACATTGGTTTGGCAGACTATCAATTCTCTTTGACAAAAGACTGAAATCACTATTCTAAGCTAATTTCTTTTTCTTATATCTCCAAGGAATTTGGAACTGGGGAATTTGTTTGTGACATCTTAATGACCCTCATCTGTAGTGAAGAGCTTGCATGCAGATAAAGAATAAGTCGAGTCAATATACAAAAATAATACGACGATATATTTTCTTACCAGATTTATTTACTGGATTTATCTTTTTCTTTGACAAGAACTAAAAGACCAAGATATATTTTTTTCTTTGGTGTATATTCAAATTCTTCCCGAAAAACAAATAAATGACCCGAACTTTGAAATAATAAAAAAGACATATTTAAGTACTTTTGTCGATCTTCAATCAAACTTTTGTATATACAGTAAGATAAATAAAAAAAAAAATAAAATAAAAAGCACTCAAATAGAAAGCGTTTATCAATCTAACATCTTTCACTTCATCAGGAAATGAGATAGGGAGAAAAAAGAAATGAGTATTTTTATTTTTGTATTTGATTTTCTTTGGTTTTATTTTGATTCTGCCAGTGAAAATCAAACAACACAAAAATAAAAATACCAGAATTTCTTTACACTGATTACATTATTCGGACTGTTTCGAACCGAACCCTTTATGACTATCACTAGGGTATATCATTCTCATTCCTTGTGCGAAGCCACTTGTGGTAGTCATGAGTTATCTCCCTTTAACATACGCCTCTAAGTTATTTGTTCACTACTGCTGTAGCCTGGTATTGAACTCACAACTATTTGGATCAAGTCACTGGAACTAACGCCTATATCTACTGGGCCATGTGTCCTTGTTCGAAATTCTTAGCACCTGAAGAAGGCCGGAGCGTACAACGGCCGAAACGTCGTAAAAGTTACAACAAAGATGAGAACAACAGTCCGAATAATGTAAATCGTATAAATACTATACTCGGTATAGACGAATACTGAATTTTTTTCATATTTCATTTTCTCATGAAGCTTTAATATTAGCGAAACTTAAGATTGATAAATGTTTTCTATTTGTTTTTTATTTTATTCTGTTGGCTTCAGATCCATATTTATCCCAATTCTCTCTCTCTCTCTCTCTCTCATAAATATTTTTATAGTATTAGTCCTATCTATAAATATTTTTTATTAATAACATTAGTTCCAATTTCTTTTGTATTCGCCATCTAATATATGTACTGTGCCAGACTTGCATTAAGCTTATTTTTATTAAAGTTTAACTTAGCTAATGGTCTGTCTCTAGTCGCTACTTGAAGACTGCGTTGTGCACAAAACGCAAAGGCGTTCCACTACTTAGGGATAATAGGTATATTTATTTTATCCTTAATAGCTTTCTTATATTACATCGACTACCGTTTTATTAAAACAGCACTATATATATATATATATATATATATATATATATATATATATATGACATTTATAAATGGAACTCTGTATGTGTCTGTGTGTGTGTATCCGTTACCTATAGACTCCGAAACGGCTGAACCAATTTTCTTGAAAATTTACACAGTTGTACTATAAGCGTCTGCGAGTGTTCTTAGCTAGGTTTTGTGTCAAGGTACACCCGATAAATATCGATAATCGAAAATATCGGGTTATAGAAGGAGTGGTCCGATTTTAATAAAATTTGATACACTCGTAGACAAAGACATAAAAAACGATATTCAGAAGTTTCAAAGTTGCAGTTTTTACAATAGTGCAGAAAATTTGATATCGATACCAGGAAACCAAAATTTGACTTACATCCATTCATTTTTCTTTCAGTCTACGGTTTCGCTTTAACTGGAAACAACTATTGCCTTCCGTGCCAACGTCCAAAGAGTCTGAGCTTCAGGACCATGGATTAGTTTTAAAGCTTTCATGACACCCGAGGAACGCCGGGCTATACTGCTAGTATATATATATATAAGAAAGTTATGGAACACGTTGGTTTTAAACTCACTGTTCATGCATTTACTCTTATAAAGAGTGCTCGATACAACGTAGAGCTTTATATTGTAATGCTTGTTACAATGGTTTATAAACGCATAGTATCACTACACAAGTTTTCGTGTTTTGGAGCTACGTTTGCTCCGCATCTGGTGATATGGTGAAAACGGTTTATTTTTGGTAATATGATATGTAAGTAAATGTAGTGGGAGTTTAGTACGATTTAGCCGGCAGTTACTAGTAAATTTAAAGTGGCAAGAGTTTGTACTTGTATGCTTTTATACAATGAAGTAGTGAATATATTATGACGAGACTCCACAAGAACGTCCTATTTATGGACGTTCTTGTGAAGTCTAGTAACAATACATTCACTTCTTCTTCTTCTATGTGCCCTGTCCCTTCAGGACGTAGGCGATCATGGATCTCCACGTCTCCCCTATCCCTTGTGGCTCTTAGTATGTTTGCTCCTGTTGCTCCTGGCAACCCCCGTTCCGTCATCCACCTGATCAGACTCTGCAGATATGTTATCCGCTGCCTTCCTCTGTCTCTCCTTCCTTCTATCTGTCCAGTCAGTATCAGGTTCTCCAGGCTCTCCTTCCTCATTGCATGTCCCAGGAACTTCAGTTGTCTCTTCCTGATGCTCAGCATCAATTTCCTTTTTGTTGCCATTCTTTCTAACACTTCGTCGTTGCTTGTATGCTCAGTCCACGATATCCGTAGCATCCTTCTGTAGAACCACATTTCGGCCGCTTCCAGTTTTTTCCTCATTTTCGATGATATTGTCCAGCATTCACAGCCGTACTGAAGAACTGACATCACGTAGCAGTCTATCACTCTTTTCTTCGTTTCTATTGAGATCTTCCTGTGTGTTAGTATTTTGCTCATCTTCTGGAACGCGTCCTTTGCCATGCCAATTCGCCTTCGGATCTCCGTGTCGCACTTTCCATCTCCTGTTAGAACACTTCCTAGGTACTTAAATTCTTGGACGTGTTTGATTCTGTTATCCCCCACCTGTATTTGGCATTTTGGGTTGTATCTTTTGCTGATGACCATGCACTCAGTTTTCTTAAAGTTTATTTGTAGTCCCTTCTTGTCACTCTCCACTGCTACTTTCTGTATGAGATCTTGCAGTTTCCTTTCCGTGTCCGCAATCAGTACTGTATCGTCCGCGTATCTTATGTTGTTCAGGTTGTGGCCTCCAATAATAAATCCTGGTGTGTCATCTAGGGTCCTCAAAATATTCTCGCTGTATAGGTTGAACAAATCCGGTGAAAAGACGCATCCTTGTCTTACGCCTTTTTCTATCTTTGTGTATCTACTGAGGTCGTTACCTGTCCGTATGCAGGCCGTTTGCTGCCAGTAGAGATTCTTGATTATTCTTATATCTTTGCCGAAAATGTCGAGGTTGCCTATCCCCTACTTTGTGTAAAAAAAAAAAAACCCCGCAAGCGGAAATTCTTGCCACTTGTATGTGTGCTGAAGATCAAATTAAGATTGAAATCTGAGCTAAGAACAAATAGGAAACGTATATCAATCTTAAATGTTTCACATTTATTAAAGCTTCGTCAGAAATTGACAGAAAATAAACAGATCTTTAGCATTTTCAATTTTGTTTGGATTAATTCTCCTTAGTCAGTCACGTATCACGGGCATTAAAATTGTAGATAATTCTACATGTAAGTTTGCAAAAATTTTTATATGTCTAAGCGGACATCATAGGCTAACGCGTATTCATAATTGTGTGTGCCTGTCTAGTTGAAGTTCTGATGTTTTCATTTTGTGTGGTCAGTCGATGTAATCGGCTGGTATTCTATTAATTTAGTTCTGTTTACGTGCTATTTGTATTAAACAGAAGTTAGATTGTTTAAGAATTGGTTCGAAGAAAGGTGATGTAATATTTCGGGCGTTTATAGTTAGTAATAATGTGATTAAGCTTTCAGATTATTTTCTCCTTAACCTTTAGCATCCTACATTATTACTTTTCTACTACATTCAATTGCAGTCTCCTAATTGTTAATTCAAACTCCGTTGTTGATTGCTAGGGGGTCAGTCAATTTCAGGAGCAGGATAAACTTTTAGTACAGCAAATTAAGTCGCATTGAGTGTAATGAAAGTTAAGGAATTGTTACTTTTTAATTAGGATGCTATTAGTTAAAACAAGCATTATTCCTGCTCAATATGATAGGGTTAAAACTTTTGTCCAAACGCAAATGTCTCTTATGTTCGTAGCTGCAGGTTTTTAGATCGCCTGATGTTTTTCCCACATAACCATGCTTTGCATAAGTCAGAACATTTATTTGATGCAATTTTTTTATTCACTGGATGGATCTCTTGTTTCTGTCGTTCATGTTTTAAAATTTATTTCATTTAATTGCAAATCATTTTTTTGTTTTCTCTTTTTTGCATTAAGTTCGCGTGTTTTAAGGCAGCCTTGAGTGTCTTTTCGTAGAATGCAGTTTCAACTGCTTTGAGGTTACTTCCATACAACTATACATGACGAGAATTTCAATTTTATCCGGATGAATTTTTGACTGCACCAAGATATCGAACCAGCTGGTTTCACTTAGCCGAAATTGTTTGGAATTTCACAAAAGCCATTATAGTAAATTACTTTAGTATATTACTTAAGATTCCTGCAGTCGTTATAAGATATTCTTTGGAAAACTAATCTTTTTATTTTGTATTTTAGAGATTGTTCAGGTCTACCATAATCGAGGATGATTCAAACTTGCTTTGTAAATATCTGCTTGCTTGAAAGCTAATATCTTAGACTTTTAGATAATTTTTTAGACTATTTGTCCATTCTGCTTTTAATTTCGTTGCAATGAAGATGTGTATTGAGAATCTTTACAAAAAACATATTCTCTTGTGAGTGGCAGATCTTCGATGGTAAAGTTTAGCAGAACAATAGCTTAGTGGATTAAAACGTCGGTTTCTGAATTTGGTAGCATAGTAATTGTGAGGTTAATGACGGGGTCTGGTTAACAATTGATTGAAGGTTTTTTTTGTTTTTGTTTTTTAGTGCAGCTGTCAGTTTTATATTGGACTTACTACCAACTGAGCAGTAAATGGTTGCAATCAGTATGGATAGTTTCCTACTAACTGATGACATTGTGAAGGCCGTTGATGAAGATGAAAAACAATGTACACTACTGGCCACAATTATTCAGCCACCCCAGTTTTAAAAAATGAAGTATTTCATACTAATTTTTAGTATTTATTGCCAAGTGGATAATTCTAAATGAAAATAGAATGGTACTTTTGATATTACTTTGCAAAATTTTACAAGGCAGCCAGGAAGCTTTTGCTTCGGCTAGCCAATAAGAGATTGAACTGAGGAAGAGAGCACAAAAACTGGACACCAAAACTGTTCATTTGAGACACTTGTTATTGTGCAATATTAACACACAAAAAAAATTCTATTTACATTTAAAATTATCCACTTTTTTTTTTTTTTTTAATAATTGTGTCGCCCCAAGCAAGGCATTTTACTGCCACTGTTGTGCAGGGGATTACATAGGAGGAATGTTATGAGAAAGTGACGAGTTACAGGGGGTGTCAGGAAGAGGGCCAGAGAAGAATGAGAATACTGATGAGAGTGGGGTGGACGAAGAAAGAGCCATAAGAGAGGATGCAAGTTAGTGAGAGACGAGATGACTATTGACTTTACATTTAAATTCTTGAAGATTGTAGCTGTCGGAAAAGCAAGTAAGTGGAAGGGAATTCCACTGGCGGGAATGGCGTGAAAAGAAGCTGATGGAGTAGAATTTGCGTTTACAATTTATTGGTTTCACAGTAAAACGGTGGGACCGAGTTGCTAATTTTGTGGCTCGAGTAAATTCATATATGGGGTGGGGGGGTGTACTAGTGAGTTCATTGGAGTAGAAAAAAACAGTATAAAATACATTCTTTTTTTTTTTTTTTTTTTTTTTTTTTAAACTGGGGTGGCCTAATAATTATGGTTGGTAGTGTAAGTTCAACTATAGAGCCTTTGAGGACTGCCGTATTATCTCGGTTGGAACAAGGCGAACAATAAGTGAGGACTATTAAATAAGAAGTAGATGAATTATCCTTAGAAATGTTAATCGAAACAAGAACAATCTACGTCTAAATGAATTGAAATAAATGGATCAGTTAAAAATTACGAGACCTCGTTAGATTGACAAGCAACTGATGAAGGTTAGTAATATTGCAGTAACAAAGATGATGACAATAGAGTGTGTGTAAGTAATGTAAACCAGGGGTCGGTAACCTACGGTACGCGTGCCACACATGGCACGCCAGACAATTTTCAATGGTACACAGTTGCAAAAGCATTACGAAGTCCGAACCATTAGCAACTATAACTTAAAGTAACAAAGTATGTTTTTCGTTATTAAGCAATTGGCTGAGACAATGCAAGATCAAGGCTCCCATTAATAATAAAAGCTAAAAAAAAATCTTATAGAAACAGTTGATTTCCGTTCATGTGGTTTACATATTGTAAATATTACTATATATCTAAACTTATTTATAAATAGAACTTTGTGTGTGTGTGTCCGTTACCTATAGACTCCGAAACGGTGAACCGATTTTCTTGAAAATTTACACAGTTGTACTATAAGCGTATGCGAGTGTTCTTAGCTAGGTTTTGTGTCGAAGTACCCCCGATAAATATCGATAATCGAAAAAATCGTGTTATAGAAGGAGTGGTCCGATTTTAATCAAATTTGATACACTCATAGACAAAGACATGAGAAACGATATTCAGAAGTTTCAAGGTTGCAGTTTTTACAATAGTGCAGAAAATCGATTATATATATATATATATATATATGTGTGTGTGTGTGTGTGAAAGGGAAGATGTTCAAAATTGAGTTTACGACGAAAAAACTTATTTGATATCGATACTAAGAAATCAAAATATGACTTAACATCCATTCATTTTTCTTTCAGTCTACGGTTTCGCTTTAACTCGAAACAACTATTGCTTTTTAGTCTTTCGTGCCAACGTCCAAAGAGTCTGAGCTCCGGGACCATGGATTAGTTTTAAAGCTTTCATTACACCCGAGCAACGCCGGGCTATACTGCTAGTATTGTATATATTACTATATAAAATATATTGTAGAACATGTGTATTGACCTTTTACTTGTATAAAAATACGTCTGCTGTTGGCACACTGAATGATTTCAAAACCCTAAGTTGGCACATAGTGAGCAAAAGGTAATATTTCTTTCAAAAATGTACTATTTTTTTTCTATAAAAGTGTACCTTTATATTTTCATAGTGTTTTTTTACCCCAGTTTGGGGCTTAACTGTTTGCCCATAGCTGGGACCCTAACAGGTGCTACCACTCTGGGTCAGGGTTGATCTGGGAACAACTGCAATTAAGAGGTGGTTCCATGCTCCTCACAAGTTCCCAATCAGAGGCCTTGCTTTCGGATGCAGTTTACCATCATGCCTAGGACCTAGTGAGCAAATGGTTATCAAACCCTGATATATAATACTTAATGCAAATAGGTAAACATACCGTATAATTCCTGTATAAGGCAACCTTTAGATGAGACGAGGTAAAAAAAAATATGGCAAATTTTCGTGAAATTTTATCTCTACCTGTAGTATAAGAGGACTGCTTATTGATTATATAAAGATGATGTTATTGAAAATGTTAATTATTCTATCCTCAGAAGTTCAAAATGAACGAAATAGCAAAGCCGATTGTATATCATATTTTTCCTTCACACGTTCCCTAAAAAGGGAAGCCATTATTTTCTTTTCGTTTCAGCATGTGATCTCATGCGAATATTGATTCTTCTTCTTCCTCTACTTATATTATTTACATTGTCCGATCTGTCTTCTTCACTTTTGTTGCTATATTCACGACGTTTCGGCCGTTGTACGCTCCAACCTTCTTCAGGTGATTTGAGCTAAACCCTTTATTTCGATCACTGGGGTAGATTGTTCTCGTTCTATGAGTGATGCCGCTTCTAGATGTCTTAGTTATCTTCATTTAACGATTCCGTAAGCTTTTTGCTCACCACTGCTGTAGCCAGGTATTGAACTTACAACACTCTGAGTAAAGTCACTGGATCCAACCAACGCTTGTATCCGCTTGAGTGTTTTCTTTATTTAAACAGTTACAAACAACCTATATTGGTCATCTGGCAAGACAAGGTGCCCAACACTGAGTCATGTTTCGAGGCGATCTGCCTACCATGTTCACACTCGTTAAACAGCGCAGACTCCGCTGGTTAGGCCATGTCCACCGCATGCCAGACGGTCGCATTCCAAAAGACCTCCTGTAGAGAGAGCTGGCCTCTAGAAGAAGACCCACTGGGCGGTCACAACTGCGGTATCGTGACATAAAACGCGATATGAGGCTTACTACTACAAACAACCTAGCGTACTAACAGCTTTTTTATTTAAACTTCACCGTCATTTGCAACATATCACTAATAACAGTAGAAATAAATAATTTTATAATATCCTAAAAGTTTTTTTTTAGATGCAACTACCATAAAAGGATTTTTATTTGAAACATAAAAGTTAAATTGTGTTATTTTATTTAACATAAAAAATATGACTTTTTTTATTATGGCAAATGGATGTGTTATCCTAAATGTTATTACTGCTGGATTAACACTACAAGGATGATTGACAATTTAGCGAAAGATAAAGGTTGCTGTAAACACAGTCATAAATCGATGTGCACGTTTTTTTTTTTTTTTTTTTTTTTAGCTGAGCATACATAGATACAGGTTCATTTTATTGATATGGAATTATTCTTCAAATAGGCAATTATGAAGTTATGCCAGAAATATATAAGGTAGAAATGATTTTATTACTTTCACTATCAGTTTATTTGTTAATATTAAACTTTTCATATACGTTACTGGTTATCGCACCGAGGCCGAGTTTAGCTTACTAACATCACACAGGCGGTCTCTTTTTCGGAATTGTAGTACATGGTCATCAGTAAAAAGGACAGCCGAAAATGTCAAATACAGGTCGGGGATACCAGAATCAAGCAGGTACAAACATTTAAATACCTGGGAAGCGTTATAACAGAAGACGGAAAGTGCGACACAGAGATCCGAAGGCGAATTGGCATGACAAAGGAAGCATTCCAGAAGTTGAGTAAGGTATTAAGAAACAGGACCATTTTGCTAGAAACTAGGAAGAGGGTACTGGATTGCTATGTGATGTCAGTTCTTCAATATAGCAGTGAATGCGGGACAATACCATCAAAGATGAAAGAAAAACTTGAAGCAACTGAAATGTGGTTCTACAGAAGGATTCTGCAAATCTCATGGATCGAGCATGTGAGCAATGATGACGTCTTGGAAATGATGGAAATAAAAAGTAAATTAATACTGAGCATCAGGAAGAGACAGCTGAAGTTCCTGGGACATGCAATGAGGAAGGAGGGCTTGGAGAACCTGATACTAACGGTCCAGATAGAGGGAAAAAGAGACAGGGGAAAACAACGGATAACATATTTGAAGGACCTAATCAGGTGGATGACAGAACGAGGATAGCACGGTGTAACAGGAGAAGGCGTGTTCAGAGCTACCAGGGATAGGAAAACATGGAAAGCCATGATCGCCTACATCATTTTTTAAAGGGTCATTTCAGGGAATTTAAAGGTAATCAATTACGTGGAAAGATACAATATATGTTTTCGTTTGTTTAGTCTTTAGTTTTTTTTTGTTTTAAATCAAAGATAAATATTTGAATATTACATTAATGTCACGATTTGGAAAACAGAAGAATATTCGCTTTTTCGCTTGCTGTTTGTCTCAATTGTATATTGATTTTTTTTCAGGGAATAAATTCGATTCTTGCCAGGTTCTTACAATTAGATATATATATTTTACGCTTTTTTTTTTTTTTTTTTTTTTTAAATAAAAAAATATCAAGTCTGTTCTTCACGTGCAAAGAAAGACTTACTGTCACAAATTTAGTGAATAAAAAGAAATATCAACGTCCGCTATAGGAATAACAGAACGCCACTGAAAGGTACGGAAACTTAAGTAATCAGCGCAAATGCTAGGGTACAAAAAAAACTAAGCTGGACAAGCATAAAAATAAATGAAAAAAATCATTAGCTTCAATGGCTGTAATATGATCTCTGGTAAAAAATGGTTACTGTGACATAAAGGTTTAAGTCTCAAATTCATATATTGATGTCCTCAAAGACACATGACCCAGTGAATAAAAGCGTTTGTTAGATCCAGTGACTTGACCAAAAGGGTTGTGCGTTCAATATTCAGCAAATAACTGAGTTAGAGGCTCGTAGAACGAGAATATTCCCCAGTGATCGAAATAAAGGGTGCGTTCGAATCACCTGAAGAGAGCCGTACAACGACCGAAATGTTGTGAATATGGCAAAAAAGATGACAACAGTCCAAACAATGTAAATATAAATACCCCATCTGAGAAGTATAGACATTGAAGAAATATCTGCTGGAAATGATTACCGTTTTACTGTTGGAATTTTCTGATGATGATGATAATTCTTAATTTAATGACTAAATGAGCTCCTTTCAAATTCTGTGACAACGTAAATCCGTGGAAATTCCTGTATTACATTGTTAAATATTTGAGCTTAACAACTTTAACAAATTACTACAATAGCAGGATCAGTGGATAAAATCTTGGTTGAAATAATCTAGTGACTTGCACTAGAGTTGTGAGTTCATTACCTGGCCACAGCAGAGATGAACAAAAAGTTGGAGAGTAACAGTTACAGGAAAGTGACTGAAACTGAAATAACCGAATTAGGCAAGCCACGGGGAACTAGAACAATCTACTCCGGTGGACGAAATAAAAGGGTTCGGTTTAAAATCTCAGTCCCTCGATGAAGGCCGAAGCGTACAATGACCAAAACGTTGTATATGACAACAAAGATGAGGACATTTCAAATAATGTAAAGTTGCAGTACCTGATACCAGAAATATAGATAAGTGATCATAAATACGAATGCATGTTTATTTAAAAAAAATAAAAATAAAAAAATACGAAGGTACAAGTAATAAGATTCTTTCCATTTCACTGACGCAGACGTTAAACATGTTATCAACTCTTTTTTTTTTCTCCTTCTCTCATTGAAGCCATAGAGCCTCGCTGATGTCGTCCGTCTTTCCTTGCAATCAACATGGAATAGTCCATTTTTTATGAGGTATGGGCAGGGCGTAGCGTAGCGTACGTGCTAATTAAGGAACAAACAGAATTATGCGACAGCAGAAAGATAAAATTAATCACAGGTATAATGATGAAGAATGATTTTTCCCCTGTATCTTTTGTTTCGCTGTCTCTAACTTCCACCATTCTAAAGCAAATAGACATATAAAATTGATAAGTGAATCTTTAGATTCGATCACCATCACTGATATAATAACGTACGATGTGACTTACGTCTGTAAATTCTATAACACTAAAGTAAATAGAGATCCGAAGTCATGGCATAATTTAAGTGTGTCGTTTTAGCAGTGTCTGTAAAGAGTTTTTTTTTTTTTTCATTCGTCTATTATGCAAAAGCCTCCTATTAACAAGACATCATTCTCTTACTAAAGGATTGATTGAGACTAATTTCGTAATTTTCTTCACGACGCCCCTCTCCAATTAATTTTTTAATTTTCTCATTGAAAATTGTACCATTTTTCGGTGTTTCTGCCCAGATATTCGACTTAATTTGTTTTTAAAAAATTGGATAATGAAGGTTGTATTGAACAACCACGCTTCTAGGTCATTTCATATTAATGTGGGTGTCTCTCAAGTGATCTATCTGGTAACTTTCTTTTTAATCGTTTCTCCCAAAGCAAGGCGCTAATGCGACTAAGACGCAGTACGTTACAGGGAATAAGAAAGATAAAAAATAAAAGAAGACTGCGAATGATCGAGGAAAGAACAGTAAAAATGGGACAGGTATCAAGAAAACAGAAGATTGACGTTGCATCTAATGTTTTTTGGAGGTTGTAGTTATCAGAGAAGCAAGAAATCAGAAGGGTATTTCACAGCTGGGAAAAGAACTTCATCAGTTGGTAATCAATATCAATACCTAGACTGATTACGATTTACTGCTGTTTTTAGTAGTAAGTCCGATAGATCCGAAAAAGTAAATCTGGCAGAAGCTCTCAAAAACGTCCTCCGATCAGTTGTTAACCGGAGCAGGAAATGGCTTGTACATTTCAACACTTCCAAAACGAAATTGCTATCCTTATAAACAACCTTTTTCGCCGTCCGTCGGCATGGCTGATGCTAACCTCCATTATGTCCTCTTTGTCTCGAGTCTTTGGAGCAATTACGTTGCATCAACTGCTAAGAAGTTTGGTTTCATACCAGGTAATTTCCCGTCAAAATCTGATTGAATATGGCTGCCATATCTGGTGTGGTGCTCTTGTTATATATTTCGAGATTCGCGACAAAACCCAAATAAGGATCTGTGATGTTATGAGTCATCTCGACTTTAATCGCTTTCCCACCGCCGTGTCATGGTTCCTTCTGCCTTTCCAATAAATATTTTCACTGCAGTCCTAATGAGCGCTCTTCCTTGGCATCTCAACCCATGAATTTAAGTGTACTACTAGATTGGTTGAGGGTGTGCGTTGTGGTGCAATGGATATCGGCTGGAAAGAAGTCGAAGAGACGAGTTCGAATTCTAGTTGAATTCGTTGCATTCACTTAAGCACAAATATCCTTTCGAAAGGTATTATTCCCTCTCTTCTCCCCTCCATGTATAGGTAGAACAGAAAAACAGATTGGGTTCTATAATCTTGGTTGACAGTCTATCTCAGAAAGTAATGACAGCCTACTGCGGGAAAATCTGCCCAGTCAGTCATGTTTCTTTCGAGATATTCCGGTTGAAAACTAAAAATTAAATATTAAATTTCCAGTTCGCGTGCCTACGTGAATTTTATTTATCGGCCAGGAGTGTAATCAGTATCCTCTTGACCTAAGTCAAGCGGCTTATTGTCCTAGCCTTCCTTGCCTCTCCTCTCTTATATTTTGCTGTCTCAAAACTACTTACTGACCTAAGAAGCGAATACATCAGACATTGCTTACTTACAGCGCTTTCACATTCCTAAGTATGAATTCTCTTTTCAGAATGTTATTGCCATGAACATTTTAACGTCCGTTGGACCTATACTTCAAGTATTACTTTAATTGTAAAAACCTTAATTGATATGTGTATATGTAAAATGTTATTTTTCAACTCAATTTGCTTTTCTTGATTTATAATCATTTTATGATTTATATTGGGCTATCTACAGCAAGGCCAAGTTCCGTTAATCTGCAATAATATACAACTACCCTTCACTAGAACGGACTCCCACTATAAACTGGAAAAGAATGGATAGCCCGCTATATAACAAACACCAAACTGCAATATACAGATTACAAAAATAAAATTACCGAATACATCAACAAAAAAAAGGGCAAGCGATTTTGGGCAGGTTCCCAAGCAATAACCTATATGAATATCAGCCGACAATAAGAAAGGAGAATATAGAGACATTGGCTAACTGAAGACAATACGTAGTGCTCAAAAGAATAAGAAATGGATACACCCAGCTGGTGCGCGTGCGCACACACATACGGTAAAATCTGCACCTCGTATACCCACTGCCACCAATTTCTCACCGTCAAGCACATCTTGATAGAAAAACCTTAAATATCTTTATATGCTCGTCGAAAATGTACCTACTGCCGAAATAATAGGATATCTGAAAAAACAAAACAAAAAAAAAACTTTCAGCCTCTATAGAAAATAGAACTTAACTTTAAACCATACAACTTACGTTTTGAAATACTCCTGAACTGTACAACTTGTGATATTTTAAAAACAATTTTAAAAGGCATCACAATCACTTGCAATATTTGAAAATATTCTTGAATAAAAAAAAAAAAAAAAATTCAGTTTCAGTAATAAGATTCACAGAGGCTGGTGTACTGGTAAGACAAACAATTTGTTCAATGAGTGGAATAATAAAAAATCAAATAAACCTTATGCTGTTCTTTAATAAAAGATCAGTGTTTACAGATACTAACATGTTCAGCAAAAGTGCCAGTCTATATATAATAATTTCCAATTTTTTCTTTACTAGTACTTTGCTATTTAAATATTTTCAAAAATGTTGCTTTCAGAAAACATCCTCAAAGGAATACTTCTGCCACTGGTCAACTCTACTGACACTGGAATAAAACATGAATAATTGGATGAATTATACATTGAGTTAAAATTATGTTAACAATTTTAATTTTCTGGGGTACTGAAAATCCACGTATTATTCGAGAGCATGAACGGCCCTTCGCAAAGGTAAAAGCTGTAGTGTTCTGTGACCGCGACTGGTGTAATTGGCCCATATTTCTTTACAACTCCAACAGTGATTACAAATACTTACTTAGAAATTCTGCAAGAGTTTGGCATTGATAACTTATCCCTACAAATCGGACGAGTAGAGTATTTTCAACAGGATGCTGCACCGCATCATTCTGCTCGTGTTCGCGTTTGTTTGGATCAAACTTTTTCTCAAATCGTTGGATAAGTCGTGGCGGAGACGTTGGCATAGCCGCTACACTACTCTGATCTTGACACCTTCTGACTTCTGGTTATGTGGTATGATAAAGGATCGCGTGTAAAGCAAAATCGTTGAAGACATCGAAGAAATCATGGACAGAATAAAAGATCTAATATCGAACACACCCCATAGAATATCTACCAAGGCACTAAATTTTACAGTTGGTCGCTGGTTTTTGTGCATCAACAGTGCTGATGGAGATGGAGACTGTTCAGCAATCTCTGAATAAATGATTTCTTTCATACTAGAGTTAACATAATTTTGAATCACCCTGTATATCCAATTTTTTGCTAATTCCAGTGCAAACTGAGTTGAAGATTTCTGCTGGTTACCTCTTAAATGTTTTCACGTGATTTGGATCAGCTGATACAAAACTTAATCTGGTGATAATTCTGAAAGATTTTGCCCAAATTGTGTATAATGTTCAAATACTTTTGATCCTGTTGCTTATTTCCAAGCAAATGTATGGGAGTTGAAAGATAGTCTGTGTACCATTTGTGTTCGAAGTTTGAAACGAACGTGTGTTCATATGCGCTGGTGGTCAGCATCATATAACTGAAATTAACTTAAGATTCAAAAGTATTTTAAGATAAGCGCACCAAGACTAGAATACTTTTTTTTATGGTGAATTGCCATCTTTTGATGTAAAGAGTCTCCAGTTTTTTTAATCGGTTTTCTCGCCGTTTGATTGGTAGAGTACTATTGTCTTGTTGACCGCAATTTGACGGTAATTACGAAACTCCACAAACGATTTCACACACTTTTCGTTCCCTCATCAAATTTGTCTATCCCTTGAGTTTTTTTTAATATATATATATATATATATATATATATATATATATATATATACATGTGTGTGTGTTGAAATGTCTGTCTCTCTCTCTCTCTCTCTCTCTCTCTCGGAAATAATTTTAAAATTTTCAGATTTACTTCACTTGGTCGAAAATGCTTTTTTTATTTATTTATTTATTTTTATCTACCTTGCTCTTTCATTTTCATTTAAAAGTATTGAATAGATAGTAGAATGATTTTTCAATAAAATGTCTCTAAAATATAATTGTGTTATCGAAATTGAACGGAATAACATTATCAAAGATAAAATATCGAAAAGTAATATATTGTTATTTTTCAAATCCAGTTTGCTGCTGCTGCTACCTAAACACATTCATTTGTATACATTGTGCATTCCGTTTTAGTTACGTGAATAGGAAACAAAACTGGTTTCTTAGAAGTGTGAGTTGTGTGCATATATTTGTATAAAATTACACGCATATAACCCAACTATTATTTTTTGTGAATTAATCTCCACAAACACAGGTGTTTAATTTATTACTTGGACCAGCATTCTCAACTTTCCCATTAAACTTCATTGTGAGTTTTACGATCAAGGTTAAAAATATTGGTGTGAATAATAAAGAAAATATATTGATAATTCTTCATTTTAAAGATTCTGATACACGCTGGAAGTATAAAAAATCGAGATGAGAATGCTGCTCCGAATAATAAAGCATATAATAATAATAATTGCTCATCTAAAAATATTTTTAATACAATGCAAATGTTATTCGACATTCAATATATTGGTATTTATGTCTACTGAAGCTTGAAATGGACAGATATGGGACTTGGAAGAAATTCAATTCCTGGTTCTGCTAACATTGCAAAACTTCATTTTTGTAGGCAGTGTCACACGCACATACACACACACACACAAATAATATATATATATATATATATATATAATGTGTGTTTATGTAACATTGAGTGTAAGTTTTTGTACCCAAAATGTATGTACACTATCAGTTACAGAACTTATATACTTGCAAAGACAAAAACAACTTCCTCTCTTGTAAATATTATGTACACATGCGTACACACACACACACACACACATATTACAATTTGTGTGTTTAGGCAGCAAATTTTCTTTTAGACATGTCGCATTAAATAAATTGCAAACATTGTGTCTGCTTGATTTTAATAAAATCCGTTCATACTCACGGATAATCTTTCGCGTATTATAATTGAAAACTGTCAGAAATAAACTGTAACGTTGACACATGTTACCATTCATTTCTCAAGAAACCCAAGTACTTTCAATCTCTTTGCAAGTTTATCTTCAGGGGTGTGAGTTACGGTAACAAAAATAACCGCAACACTGTTGCTAAAAATTTGTCAACCTTTGAAGCAAAACAAAAAAAAAAATCACACACATACATACATATATTTATATATAATGTAGTTAATAACCAACATATGCGAATGCCTATCGGCTCTCTCCGTTAAACAACATCCCGCTCGGTGGCACTGCTGCTGTTTAAATAGCAAGCATATTTTTCATGTTCTTCTAGACCAGCGGTTGGTAAACCCCGGCCCCCGAATGAATCTTGTCCAGTCTGCTACCTTACTCTGGACACGATATAAATATAGGTAAACCAAACCAAAGTGACAGTTGATAGTCTGAATATATTACGTCGAAATTTAAAAAATTATTTCTTCTTACCTGGAGAATGTGTTCTACTTTTATTTTTTTATTTGTAGGGATCGCCAAAATTAGCGTACAGCCTCACTTTCACTTATTCTGTGAAATTGCTTTCGTGACCGGGCACTTTTAAATGAATATAAAATAGTGTTTTCAACCGATTTTAATGGAATTTTTTTTTTTCGCTACTGATTTATGAAACATTCGTTTTTAAGATGTAGTATTTTTTAACAAAATTCCCGTCAGATATTAAATTATATTGAATCCTTGCTTTCTTTAAACACACAGAAAATTTATTCACATATTTAATGACATGGTTCTTCTCCATGACACTGGAACCATAACTGTTTGGCCATCACTCTCTAAAAGATTGCTGACCCCTGTTCTAGACTGATGGGCGACCAAGGCTAACCAGCTCAATGTGTCTTGTCATTTTATTAATCTCTGAGAGTTACCGACGGATTCATGCCTTTCTAGTATCTTTAGTGCAGCATGAACACAAACTGTCTTAACTTGAATTTGAATTTCGCTCTTTTTGCATTGATAGCCATTGTTTTAAATATATAATTTATCCTATTTCAGTTTTGTTCTTTTTCTTTGCATCAGTTTCGTTCATAGATATCACACACTGTGATAGGAGTTCTGTCAGGAGAGTGAAATGTAAGAGCCAGGGTTCAAATTTACTGTGGATTACCTTGCGATCAAGGTACTCTCGGGAAATTTTCGTCATATCGAGTTGTTTTCTCTATTGATCAAAGTAGCTTTTAATGTCAAAATTGTGGTCCGTCCCGTTACGGTGGCCAATCAACGTATTTGAAGTAATGTTTTTTTGTAAAATGTCCATTTTTGTGTTCATATAATCATTTTAGATTCTTTGAGATTTTTTTCTGTGTATTTTTGTGACTTCGTTTGTGGTCACGCCAACATACTAAATTTAGTCAGGCTTACGGCCATATCTCGTTGAATACACCGGTTCTCGCTCGATCACCGAAGTTAAGCAACGTTGAGACTGGTCAGTACTTGGATGGGTGACCACTTGGGATACCAGGTGCTGTAAACATTTAGTGACGAATGTGCGTTGTGGTGTAGTGGATATCGGCCCGGAAAGAGAAATTGGTGAGCCTAGTTCGAATTCCAGTTGAATATCCTGCATTCACTTAAGCACTGGTACCCTTGGGAAAGGTATTAATCCGCCCCTTCCCTCCAGTTATTGGTTAAATAACAGGATAGGACTTGGGGACCCTGCCCTTTAAAAACAAATCCCAATGAATCTTGATACTCGAAAAGACACGAAACTTATATATATATATATATATATAAAAACAATAAATTGTTAAAATAAAAAGGTATTACCAGCAATAAATAAATAAAATTTAGTTGGCAATAAATGACCCGCCGTGGTTGATATGCCATAAAACAAAACAAACCACCCAACCAATTAAGTCCTAAAGACCGAAGCGCGTCAAAGTAAAAAACAAATTTTCCATTTTTGCCGTATATTTTATATATATAATACTGTGCCAAAGTATTATAACAAGAACTGTTATCTTTTATGAAGCATCAAAATAAAGTTTAAAATCACCCCTGTCCTGATACTTTTGCACACCGCCGGTAGTGTACAAAATTAGGACAGGGGTGATTTTCCTAAAAGTCTCACTGAAATTCAAGTATAGGGTGAAAAGCCAAGTAAATTGCTAATATTGATTATTTAAAACTATATGTAAAAGAAATTAATTAAAAAGAAGTTATATTTAATTTTCCCTATTTTCTATTAAACAAGTTATTTTGAAACTACTCATTATTCTATTATCCTTGGATATGACTGACTTTTTTCTTATTCCTCCCTCTCGAATTGATAAATCTAATGTGACTTCGCAAGACACACTTTGGGAATAAATACAAGCTGCTTGGCAGGAAATGCCATTAAATACATTGAAGAAGCTTTTGATGTCAATGCCTGAGAGAATGAAGGCTGTGGTCAAAGCAAAAGGCTATTATACTAAATATTAAATTTATTTTGTAACAAGTATTTTTTTCTTGTTAAATCATTTTTGGAGTAAATCAAATAAAATTACTTAAATAATTTATTTTTTGTCAATATGCCTCACAAAAGATAAAATAGTTCTTGCCCTAATACTTTTGCACAGTACTATATATATATATATATATCGTTACCTCATAGATATATATGACGGATGTCCAGTAAGAAAAAGTATAACCATTTACGAATTCAGCAAGTTTTATTGTATACAAGATTGCGCGTCTGTTAGAAAAGTTGGTTGACGGTGTTCTGTCGGATAACTTTTCCCGCCCGAATCTATCATGCGTGTTTGTAAATCTACCATTCTACCGTGCGTTGAATATTACTGCCATATGTGGTCTAGTGCTCTGGGTTATATATCTCCATATTCTCGACAAAATCCAAAGAAGTGTCTGTAACGTTATCAATCCTAAACTGGAATCTCGACTTGAGTTACGTTCTCACCGTGATTTCCTCTGGCTTTTCTGTAAATGTTTCCATAGCAATTTCTCTAAAGGGCTTTTCTTCTTGGTACTTTGACAGCACGAAATTAAGCTTACTACCAGATTGGCAATGGGATCTCATCGTTTTTCTGTTGAAATAGCTAAGATGCTATAGTAAATTTTATCTAACTAGTTTATTTGTTCGTCTGTGGAACTTTCCTGTCGCACTCTTCAAAAGTTTAAATGCATTATCAATCGCCGCCTTGTTTTCTTGAATTCCGTTCTTCTATTGTCCTTTTTCCTCACTAATTTTTTTTCTCCTTTTATTTTGCTCTGTGTATTCTCTTGCGTCATTATCGCTTATCTTGAGTACTGGCGATGTAACCAGTACTATTGTTATTTCCCCACGTAGCGACCATGAAGGTTGATGCACTTGTTCTATCAGTGGACAAGCGGAGAAATAGTCTCCGTGGAGAATTTAGCGTCAAGTGACTGGAGCCCTGGAGCCACTCTTGCACTTTTACAATAACAGCGTCATCTTCCGCTTCCCGGATAAATATCTTTTGAGGGGCCTAAACAAATGATAATCTGTAGGAACCATTCCAAAACCTTGCTGTGAAACCTCCTAATCATATTTACTAGCGGCATATGTTTGTCAGATTGTCCTCATGTAGAATGACAGTGTCGTCTTGTGTTTCATGGTATCTGATTAACTATTCAAACTTGCGTTATCAAGTCCAAAAGAGGCTTACCTTTTGCATTCTCGAACTCAGTTATTCACAATTTCTTTGCTGACGATACAAAGTCCACAAAAGCTTACTTTTGGCACTCTCGAACACAATCGCCATCAATTTCTTCACTGACGACTAAGCTTTGAATTTTGGCATGATCGGTGATGATGGATGCTTCCAAGCCGGAGAATTGGCCTTTGTCTTGGGGCAACGTGATTCAGCTGAGTCTTATCACTCATGTGCCCCAAAAAGTCCCTAAAAATAACCTTTTTTCGTTACAAAAGCTGAAAAGAAATAGTTACTTGCTTGTTTTCTTTTTAGTCGATTTTTCCGACATCCAAAATCTACTGAACGTCGTATGTCGATGTATGCCTGTATTTATAATGGCACTCGTCTTTATTGCCTTGTTACATATCATGCAGCAGTTTGACACCATTGCTCAAACATCCTGGCCGCTTTCAATGAACAACGCTCTGTTCAGTGTTTCAAAGTATCTGACGTTGTTCACTGTCTGGCTAAGCTGTATGACGTTCACTAGCTCTTTTTTAACCAGGAAACTGTTTCATTACTGACTGCTTAAATTTGTCTCTGGAATAATATAAGGTGCTTTGGTTTCATTACCTGTGATCGTGTGCTTCAGAAAGCCCGCCTAAATGACTTTTACAAAAGATAAAATGGAATTCCATTTGCAGGATTTGGGGGGGGGGGCGAGAAGGGGAAGAATGCGGATCAAGGAATGTTTTTTTTGCCTTTGACTTGCCGACATCTTCTCAAAACTCATTCCTCTGTTTGTCTAATGTTTTATGAGGACGTTCATCTTTATTGTGACTAGCTCCATATTAAATCTGTTCTGGTTTTGGTAATAAATATTGCTTACCTCATGCTGTTCTGCATCTACAGCTTCCACAATATTTTGACTTTGGCCGACTTAAGGCTTGTTCTGCGCATTACATTTTGGGTACGTAAACTGTATTACTGTTTACATTGTAATATATATATATATATATATATATATATATATAGTTATTTTTTTACCATAATTAAATTAGATCAGTACTCAGTTCGTTATGGTGCAGTGGATATCGGCTCAGAAAGAGCAATCAGGGAGCCGAGTTCGAATTACAGTTGAATTCATTGCATTCACTTACGCGCAAATACCCTTGGAAAAGGTATTAGTCTTTTCCCTCGAGTTACGAGTTAAATAACAGGACAGATCGGGTTTTATAGCCTTTGCTAGCAACCAGTCTACCGCAGAAAGCAATGGCAACCTACTGCGGGATAATCTTCTGCCCAGTCAGTCATGTCTCTTTCGATATATGATCGCCCAAGGCATGTATCACGTATGGCACTTAACTGACTGATTGACTTTGTTGTATTAAAAAGTGTTCAATACATTTATATTGTAGAACTTTTGAATATTTTTCATTTGGAAATATATATATATATATATATATTCATTATTTCTTAAATGTTAATATCGAAATTCTCTAAGGTTATAAACTCGATTATGACACCATCTGTTCTTGCCGCTTGGGTCCTGTTTATCTTGATCGGTGCTGATGCTACTTCAGACTTGAATTTTCTGTCCCTTTCAAATTTTTATTTCAGGCTTCCCTCTTTCGTCGTGAAATAATTCTCCGACGCATTATCAGCTTTTCTTTTTCCTATACTTATTTTATACGTTCTGCTGGTGAGCACATTTTTCTCCTGTTATTTCTCTTAATCTGTGATTGTCATTCTTTCTATTTCCGCATACTTCAGTTGTCATCCTTCTTTCGCCCGTTTACATTTGTTTCTATTTCTTTTGCGAAATTTTCTCTATTCTGTATCCGACCTTGGCATTATTTGCTGTCTCTTTTTTTTTTATTATTATTATTATTCAGAGAATTTCGTCTGTCACACATTTTTTTTTCTTTAATTTTCCTTTTCTGATTTTAATTTTCTGATGCTCTTAAGTTAATTTAGTTCGTTGTATTTTCTGTCAGCGCTATCTATGCAATTCAGGTCATTTCAGAAATCATTTGCGTTGCGTTTTGGATGCTTTGTTTACTTTGTAGTTTTTTTGTTTTTTGTTTTTTCCGAAAATACATCACTGGAAAGTGGTCGCTCCCACAGTCAGCACTTAAATATGTTTTACAATGTAAAAATGCCTCACTTAGTTTCCAAAGTAAGACAAATTCATCAGTGTTTATTCTAACAGAGCGAAAAGGATTTAAGTAAATCTAGATTATCAAAGGAAAATGTTGTTTATTTGAAGCTGCTACGAGTCAGTTATTGGTCCCAGTAATGTCAGATTCAAAAACTTTTTTTATTTTCCCCCGAAAATAACAAAACAAAGAGACAAAAAAAAAAAACTCTGGTAATATTCTTTCCTGCCAAACCATTATACTCTGTCGACGTTCCATTTTGCCTCGAATTGGCATTTCCGTCGTTTTCAATGCTTTCTCAAACACTTACCGCTGATTCATTTCTCTCAGCCGTTATTAAAGTTTCATATTTCAACGTTTCTATCGAGTATTTTTATGAAGAAGCCATATATATATATATATATATATATATATGTGTGTGTGTGTGTGTGTTATTTCAATTCTGAAACTGTTTGGCTTCAATAAGTAAAACTTAGAAAGTTACTTGTTGCTTCAGAAATATAGATTTTTGATTTCAATGCAGCCATTTCCTTAGTTGGTTTTTAAAAAATCACGTTTCATAAAAGTAACGTTAGACATAAAAATGGTCATCAGTACTTTCAAACTATAACTGAGTTATTCTTTGACTCTTGAACGAAATACAAATTTCTTGTTGTACCAATCACTTAGCTTTTTGACTAAAAGGATTTTTAGTGTGGGGGTCGGAGAGAAAAAGAGAATCCCCAATCTCTAGTATTATGAATGTCGACAACGAAAAACACAAGACTCTTACTTCAGTGTGGAATGTGAAAAACATTTACATTTATTGAATGACATGAAAAATAGCGATGAATACAAAAATTTACAAAACAAGCTTGCACATAATGTTTTTTGTGTACCACATAATTAGGCAAAAGAACAAGTTCTAATGAGAGTTCTGTTGGGCTCATGAGAACAATTATAATTAAGAAAAAAAGTTATACTTCAATTTATACGACTGTCGAAAGAGTTGAGAAGGACGGCAAATTCTCGGACCTTGCTGGGTTTGGGTTACTGGTTTGTTTAGAGAAGAGTTCAGGGTTGCAAACTGAGATCAGATGAATCGCGTAAATTAATAAAAGGTGCCAGATCAGCGTCAATATCTAATTTTGTGACAAATTTCCAGAGAAATTCCTCTTTTGTCTTTTATTTTTCTTTCTGTCTTTTGGTACTTTCTTTCCGTTGTCGTCCTTGTGAGTTCTGAAACACTTCAGTTTTCCTCTCTCGCTGTCTCTAGCTTCTTCATATAAGTTAAGCTCCCAGCAACAACTATCAATGACGCTCTGCCTTGTTGATCAAACCAAACTTTTTAAATAAAAATTCACAGATCTATCTCTTAAAGTATGCCTCTTTGCAAAGTTTATTTGAGCGGGTTTTGAGATCGTAAGGCTTGGACCACGATTTTCTTTTTGCAAAATTTGAAAATCAAATATTATACATGAATCTTAATAAACAGGCTTCATTTTGGCGGACTCTTTACACACATGCAAATATTTACACATCCAATTTTTTCTTTTTTTTCAAACCATTTTATTTACTAGCGTCTGGCATTATTATACCAGCTCATTAATTTAAAGAATACGCTTTAGAAACTTCGATTAATACATCTGGTCTTGGGCATAACGGTAAACTGCATCCGGCAGCAAGGCCTCTGATTGGGAAGTCTTAATTTCTGTTCCCAGGTCCACCCTCACCCGGAGTGGTAGCACCTGTTAGGGTCCCAGCTATGGGCAAATAGTTAGGGTCAAAACACTACGAAAGTATAAAAATGCTTTTATTTATATATATATATATATACACACACACACACACACACACACACACACACACAGACTTTTATAGAAAAATATAAATTTTTGAAGGAAAAATTATTACCACAACACATTTTTGATGGAAAAAATTCTCAGCAAAACATTTTTAAATACAAAACTAGAATACATTTTCAGTTTGCTAAAATAAGAATAAAAACAAAATTTTCGTTAAAATCGGACTAAATTAATCTTCTCACTATAACCGAACATTAAAAAAAAAACTTAAAACCTCACCTTTTTTGGCATTAAATGATCCACAGAGATGTTGATATGCGATTAAGCGAAACTCACTCATTTGATTAATAAATGTTTTTGTAAAAAAGCGCTTTACTGAAAAGTGTAATAAACAAACAAATCTAGTCTACTAATTAGTTTAATTTTTTTTTTTTTTTTGTCATATAGGAATAACGTGTCACTGCTGACACTTGTGTTCGAACACAGATCGCAAGGGAGTAAACACAGTCGACTTCGTTCTCAAGTAATTAGTGGTATTGTGCTGCTGGAATCGCGTGACGTCTGTCTGTCTGTCTGTCTGTCTACATACATACATACATACATACATACATACATACACTAAAGTCTTCGTTTTGATGCGCCGTGTTCCTTCAGGACGTAGGCAATCATGGGCTTCCACTTGCCTCTGTCTCTTAGTATTTTGCCTCTTGGTATCTCGCCCAAACTTCGCTCTGCCAACTATTTTCTCAATGTCTATCAAATATGCCTCGCGTTGCTTTCCTCTGTCCCTATTTCTTTCTGTCCGTTATGTGAGTATTAGATTCTCCGAAGCCTCTTTCTTCATTACGTGTCGTAAGAACCTCGGCGGCCTTTTCTTGATATTTAGTATGAATTTTCTTCTCGTTTGCATCCTCTCTAACGGCTCGTCGTTGCTCACGGTCTCTGTCCATTGTATCCTCATCATTCTTTTGTAGAACAACATTTCTGCTACCACAAGCCTCTTCTTCATTCTTGAAGAGATCGTCCTACATTCACAGTTATCCAAAAGGACAAATATCACATCGCAGTTCAGCACTCTTTCTTTTTTTTTCTTCTTCCAATGAGATATCTCCTGCTCTTCAATACTCTGGTTAGCTTTTGAAATGCGTCCTTGGTCATGCCAATGCGTCTTCGGATCTCAGTGTCGCATTTTCCATCCTCTGCCAGAAAACTTCCAAAGTATTAAAATTCCTTCATTAAAGAGCAGCCCAAAATGCCAAATACAGGTGTGGGATGTTAAAATCGAGCGGGTACAAAAATTCAAATATCTGGGAACTATTCTCAATGAAGACGGAAAATGCGACACAGAGATCCAAAGGCGAATTGGCATGGCGAAAGACGCGTTCCAGAAGCTGAGTAAATTAAGACACAGGAAACTTTCACGAGAAGAAAAGAGAGAACTGGATTGCTATGTGATGTCAGTTCTTCAATATGGCAGTGAATGCTGGACAATATCAAAAATGAAGAGAAAACTTGAAGCAGCTGAAATGTGGTTCTAGAGAAGGATGCTGCGGATATCGTAGACCGAGCATGTGAGCAATGATGAGGTGTTGGAAAAAATGGAAACGAAAAGGAAATTAATATTGAGCATCAGCAAGAGACAGCTTAAGTTCCTGGGACATGCAATGAGGAAGGAGGGCTTGGAGAACCTGATACTAACAGGCCAGATAGAGGGGAGAAAAGAGACAGAGGAAAGCAGCAGATAACATATTTGAAGGGCCTGAGCAGGTGGATGACAGAACGTGGGCTGAGAGATGATACAGGAGGAAGCATGCTAAGAGCTACCAGAGAGAGATGGAGAGGGAGAGATATGAAGAGAGAGAGACGGAGATGTGGAAGGCCATCATCGCCTCCGTCCTGAAAGGACAAGGTACATAGAAGTTTTATTTTTCGTTTCTCCGATTTGGCATTTCGGTTTCTTCTTTTTGCTAATGACCATAACTTCAGTTTTCTTGAAATTAATGTTCAGTTCTTTAATCCAGCTTTCTTTGGCTACCTTCTGTAGGAGGTCCTGCATTTTTATTTCCGTGTCTGCTATCAACACTGTGTCATCCGCGTATCTTACGTTGTTGAGATTGAGGCCTCTAATGACGAATACTGGCAATAGTTTTATTTCTCTCAGTTGTTTCGCTGAATACGTGAATAGATTCGGTGAGAAAACGCATCTTACGCCCTTTTCTATTTTCGTATAATTTATTTCTTATACGTGCGCAAGCGGTTTGCTACCAATATCGGCGTTTGAATACCTTATTGTGTTTCCTGAAAATGTCGGTGTTGCCGGATATCTTGAACAAGTCTTGATCCTGGGCATGACGGTAAACTGCATCCGGCAGCAAGGCTTCTGATTGGAAGATTGTGTGGAACATGGAACCACCTCTTAATTGCTGTCGTTCCCAGGTCCACCCTGACCCGGAGTGGTAGCACCTGTTAGGGCTCCAACTATGGGCAAATAGTTAGTTCCCAAAGTGGGGTCAAAACACTGATATAAAAATTATTTTTTATAGAAATACATATGAAAAGTGTATGTATATAATTATAAATATAAATATATATATATATATATATATAGGTGTGAGTTTGTAACCCTGGGTTTGTCTGACGATCTCAAGAGTTACATGGTTACAAACTCACCTCTCTCTATCTATCTATCTATATATATATATATATATATATATATATACTTTTATAGGAAAATATACATTTTTGAAGGAAAAATATCAACTTTGCAACTTTGCGTACTCTATAAAGTACAGATGACAGTCCTTCTGCATATGTATTGCGCTTTCAGTTAGCATTCTGAGCATAAAAATCGCGTTCCTTGTTCCGGTATCTTTAACGAAGTTGCGCTGTTCTCTCTCTCTCTCTCTCTATCTATATATCTATCCATCCATCCATCTCCGTATGATGAGTTTTGTTATGTGGTCCATTAAGCTGACTGTTCGGTGGAGTTCACATTTCTCCGCACCTGACTTCTTGGGTAGCGCTATGGAAATTGATCTTCGGTTTTCCCGTATATTACCACTGTTGTAGATTTCGTTTATTCTTTCTTCGATCTTATCTACGCCAAAGCAGTCTAAGAATATCAGCATCTCTATTACCCTCAGTTCCTGCTGCTTTGCTTCTGCTCAATTTGGTCAGTGCCGCTTCCACTTCAGTCAGTCAGTTGAGTGCCATACGTGATACACGCTTTGAGCGATCATGTCTCGAAAGAGACATGACTGACTGGACAGAAGATTATCCCGCAGTAGGTTGCCATTGCTTTCTGCGGGAGATTGGTCGCCAGCCAAGACTATAGAATCCAATCTGTCCTATTGAACTGGAGGAGCGAGACGGATTAATACCTTTCCCAAGGGTATTTGTGCGTAAGTGAATGCAAGGAATTCAGCTGGAATTTGAATTCGGCTCCCCGATTTGTCGTTCCGAGTCGATATCCACTGCACTACAATACATGTTTTCTGTATTTCTGGTCCTTTGTATTTCTGCATATTGTTGGTTGCTTTCTTTTGTGGAAGAAAATTTCGATATACACGTCCTCTCGCTGAAGTATTTTTTTTTTTTTTTTTAGTATAAATGTTACGTCTATTGCGCTTATACATCTGTTGCTGAGCAGGTCTTTTTCTGTTAGTTTATTTATTTTTTAAGCACATTTCCATTATTTGCCGTGCTCACTCTCTATTACATCGCATTTCCCGCTGAGCCATTTTTTCGCCTGTCTGCATTTGCTCCTGATTTCTTCGCGTGTTCCGTTTCGCGTTTTGGCATTTTTTTTCCGTCTATTTTGTTTCACGTCAAGTATCTCTTCAGTGATCCAGTCATTTTTCTTTCAATGCGCTTTTTCCTTTCGCCGATGTCACCAGAACGTCTCTTAGTGCGTCCCATTTTGAGCTTCTGTTTCCAATTAGAAGAAAAACAAATAATTAGTCCTATGTGCCCTGTCCTTTCAGGACGTAGGCGATCATGGCTCTCTACGTCTACCTATCTCTGGTGGCTCGTAGCACGCTTTCTCATGTTACTACACGCAGCTCTCGTTCCGTCATCCACCTGATCAGGTCCTTCATATATGCTTTACACTGCTTTCCTCTGTCTCTTTTCCCCCTCTATCTGGCCTGTTAGTATCATGTTCTCCAAGCCCTCCCACCTCATCGCATGTCCCAGGAACTTCAGCTGTCTCTTCTTGATACTCAGTATTAATTTCCATGATATTCGCAGTATCCTTCTTTAGAACCACATTTCAATTGTTTCAAGTTTTTCCTTCATCTCCGATGATATTGCCATATTGAAGAACTGACATCACGTAGCAATCCAGTACTCTTGAAGTAGCACTCCTAAAACTAACGTCGAGTTTCTTCTATGTGTCCTGTCCCTTCAGGACGTATACGATCATGGCTCTCCACGTCTCCCTATCCCTTGTGGCTCTTAGTATGTTTGCTCCTGTTGTTCCTGGCAACCCCCGTTCCGTCATCCACCTGATCAGGCCCTGCAAATGTTATCCGCTGCCTTCCTCTGTCTCTCCTTCCTTCTATCTGACCAGTCAGTATCAGGTTCTCCAGGCTCTCTTTCCTCATTGCATGTCCCAGGAACTTCAGTTGTCTCTTCCTGATGCTCAATATTAATTTCCTTTTTGTTGCCATTCTTTCCAACACCTCATCATTGCTTGCATGCTCAGTCCACGATATCCACAGCATCCTTCTGGAGAACCACATTCCCGCTGCTTCCAGTTTTGTCCTCATTTTCGATTATATTGTCCAGCATTCACTGCCATATTGAAGAACTACTGAATCATAGACGAATTGACAGTTTTATGTAAACATCAAAAATATTTTCTCTAAAATTTAATTAAAATTGTTCATTTATAACTTGTGCTTCAATATAACTTAAAAATTAAATATTAATGACCACACAATACTTAGTTGGTTTTCTTAAGTACAATATACCTTAGTATACCATAATTATTTAATTCTAACCTATACATTGCAGCCCCTTTTAACTCATGAGGTAGTAAAAAATCTAATTTTAAAAAACCTGAAATCTAACCGATTATATTGTCCAGCATTCACTGCCGTATTGAAGAACTGACATCACGTCGCAGTCTAGCACTCTTTACTTCGTTTCTATTGAGATTTTCCTGTGTGTTAGTATTTTGCTCATCTTCTGGAACGCGTCCTTTGCCATGCCAATTCGCCTTCGGATCTCCGTGTCGCATTTTCCATCTTCTGTTAGAACACTTCCTAGGTACTTAAATTTTTGTACTTGCTTGATTCTGTTATCCCCCCCACCCCACCTGTATTTGTCGAGTTTGGTTGAGCTTAAATAAGGTTACAAACGGAACAGACAACGTGATTTTGTTAAACCTAACAAGGTTACAAACTTTTTATGTATAATTTTTTTATATAAATTTTAATTTTGCGTTTGAAATTTAGATTTTCTTTAAATTTCAGCAAATGAATAAAAATGTAAGCTTTGAAGAATTCTTTTTCTTTCATTTTTTTTCACTCTTTCCTTCTCTTTTCACTCTTTCCTTCTCTTTTCACTCTTTCCTTCTCTTTTCACTCTTTCCTTCTCTCTTCACTCTTTCCTTCTCTCTTCACTCTTTCCTTCTCTCTTCACTCTTTCCTTCTCTCTTCTCTTTCCTTCTCTCTTCACTTTCCTTCTCTCTTCACTCTTTCCTTCTCTCTTCACTCTTTCCTTCTCTCTTCACTCTTTCCTTCTCTCTTCACTCTTTCCTTCTCTCTTCACTCTTTCCTTCTCTCTTCACTCTTTCCTTCTCTCTTCACTCTTTCCTTCTCTCTTCACTCTTTCCTTCTCTCTTCACTCTTTCCTTCTCTCTTCACTCTTTCCTTCTCTCTTCACTCTTTCCTTCTCTCTTCTCTTTCCTTCTCTCTTCACTCTTTCCTTCTCTCTTCACTCTTTCCTTCTCTCTTCACTCTTTCCTTCTCTCTTCACTCTTTCCTTCTCTCTTCACTCTTTCCTTCTCTCTTCACTCTTTCCTTCTCTCTTCACTCTTTCCTTCTCTCTTCACTCTTTCCTTCTCTCTTCACTCTTTCCTTCTCTCTTCACTCTTTCCTTCTCTCTTCACTCTTTCCTTCTCTCTTCACTCTTTCCTTCTCTCTTCACTCTTTCCTTCTCTCTTCACTCTTTCCTTCTCTCTTCACTCTTTCCTTCTCTTTTCACTCTTTCCTTCCCGACAGAATTACACCTCAATTTAATATATTTTTAAAATTCCGATCATTCCAATTAGGGACCGTGATGTTTTTAGTTTTTGTCCACATTTTTTCCTGTTATTCCACGTAATTTTTGTTCTTGTATCTTAGACATTCTTGTCTGCCTAAAATCTCTGTTAGTCTCTCCATCCTGCATGTCTCTTTGTGTGTCTCTCCCTGGATCTGTCCATTCGGCTGTCTGTTCGCCTTCCTGTCCGCCTTTCTTTTATAATTTCTGCTGCAAATTTGTTTGATGCTAGCAATCCTCAAGCACAAACTGAAAATTGGCCGTCCTAATTTGTCGATATTTATAAACTACGTTTAAAACAGCAAACTAGTCTATTCATGAGAGAAAATAAATTGATAAACAATTGATTATAAAAAAACAAATAACTAATTGATTTTAAAAAATATAAATTCACTTTCTTACATCTTATATATATATATATATTTGTTTTTATTTTTTTTTTGTAATCAATTGGTTCTTACCAATTTATTTCTCTCTTAACTAAAAGGACTGCGCTACTAAGCCAGTAGGTTATAAGTATTGACTTATTACAATGACCAGTTTCCAATTTGTACGGGCATGAAACTCATTTGTAGTAAACAGTGAGGAATAAAATGTATATTTATTGTGTAGTGCGCGTGTGCACACACACATATATATATATATATATATATATATATAATCGAAAATAGGCAAATCAAATCCCTAAGGAAATTAAACAGTACTTGATATTGTCTGCAACATTTTCCAGACGAATTAATGAATCCGATTTAATCACAAAACACAAAAAAACAATAATTACAGTTCTTTTTAATTTTTTCTTTTCGTCATTGCATTTTTCTTCAGTGTCACTTTATTTAATCATGGACTTCCTATGCTGTTCGCACACACACATATTTTCTCTCTCTCTCTCTCTCTCTCTATATATATATATATATATATATATATAATGGTAATGTTTAGTGGCCAAATTTTTTTTCCAGTACCCGACCTGATAAAGCTTGCTTTTGGCACGGTTTTTTTTTTTTTTTTTATCGTAGGTGCTCGATATGGTGGGTGGAAATAGGGCGTTGGTAAGTTTAATGCAAAAAATTTGTCGCTTTAACTGAGCAGAATCATACCGACTTCAGAGTTTTGTAAGGACACCGTTATGATGTCACTCATCAGGGTTGGATTGGTTTTGCTCTTTTAGCTTTTTTTGAGCAAAAACAACCCATGGAGAGAGAGAGCTCAGTTCATTTTTACTACCAATAATGAAAGCTCTTGATGTCTGTTTGGTCTTTAACAGTGCCTTATTCCATTATTTTTTGTTTTTTGTCGTCGAGTAGTGAAGAACATATATATATTATATTAAAGATCGGTGTGTGTGTGTGTGTGTGTATATATATATATATATATATATATATATATATATATTCCTCCTATCACGCTCAGAGATTTGGATTATTTTTTTCTTGTATCTTAATGTAAGACACTCTATAACAGGTAAATCAATATATTTATTGCCGTCATTTTAGACGGTTATAGATACAAATATATTTGGTTGTCATTTTTGACAGCATGGCTTATGTTGTTTACTTATATATACAGTAGAACCTGTCGTATGCGACCATCCCTACTCCCTTCACAAACTGATCGCATACAGCAGGTGGTTGCTCACTAAAGGCTCATAGTTATGACCTATTTACGCCAGGAACGTATATTCCTCTCATCAGAATGTACATATCAGAATTTTACCATGTAATCTGGTCATAAATGAGAACATAAGAAAATAGCCGAACTTTAAAGAAATGTATTCAGCATAATTCATTTTAAAATAGGTATAGACAACGGTCGGCAAGAGACTAAAATATTTATTCACAAAAAATATTTATTAAGTGGACTTGAAAAAGTATACGATTTCAGTTTTTTTTTTTCTTAGAAGTGAGTAATAGCAAAAGATTATCTGCGATAATAGATGAAAAAAAAAACATAAAACTGACTGCGATCGTGGGTGGGGGGTAGAGAAACAGATAGAGATAGATATACCCAGATAGAAATAGAGTAGATAGATACACAAAAAATAAAGGAACGAAAGAGATAGACATTTCAGAAAGGGACATAATTGTGATTTTTTTTTTTCCCAATCCCTGAATTTATCCAAGTCAGTACAGAGACTGCGATAAATCTCTTGAACATGTCAAATGCAATATATGCTGTACAAAACAGCCGTTGTTTGGCCGTGAGGTGAACCCAGGCAATGTACATTTCAACAAGAAATATGTTTAATACAACACTACAATAACAAAACAATGAGGAAGTGTTTCTGACTTAGATCAAAGCAAAATAAAATAGATTACTCATTTAGTTTCTCCTATTTTAGAAGTTCGCACTGTACGACCAAAATGTTTTTTTTTTTTTTTTTTTTTTTTTTTTTGTAAGCAGTCGCTTGATCAGTGATTTTCACTCGTTGATGTTAGTCGCTGGTCGCGTTCTGGAGGTGGTCGCATCCTTAGGGTCAATTAACATGACCAAATCGTCCGTGCATAGAAAAACGGTCGTTAACAGGTTGTTGCTGATAAAGATGGTCGCATACGGCAGGTTCCACTATCTATCTATCATATATATATATATATTTAATTAACATTCTTTAATGTGCAATGAATTTAAATATCAATATATGATAGCAAACTTTTTCTGAATATTCTTTGTTGAAATGTCATATACCCTAAATTAATCAGTTTTCTCTTAATTGTTGGTGTTAATTTCGCTTTCAGTCTTTCGAATCCGTAAAACGTTTAAATTTTACATGCTCTGCATCAAAAATTAGGCAGCACATTATTTTGGTCTTTTTGGTCGTCCGTACTTTCTTTTAGGTTTTGGATTTTCAAATATATTTTCCACTTATTGTGTTTGTAATCCAAACTTTCACAGTTTGTCGTTGCCAACTACGTAATTGTCCTGGAACAGTCCTCTTTTTTTTTTTTTTTCTTTTTTTTTTTTTTCTGGTGTGGGCGACAAATCTAACCTTGCAGCCGAGCTTGGAAAGGACCTCCAATCCGTAGTGGACTGGGGTAAGAAATGACTCGTAAATTTTAATGCTTCCAAAACGAAGCTACTATCAATTAATCATCATAGACAATCGCACCTACTTCCTATTAGCATGGACCAGGCTTGCTTCCCAGAGAGTAAAACACTACGCCTCCTTGGTCTCACTTTCAGCGGACCTCAAGTGGAATGACTATATCGAATCCATTGCTAAATCCGCTGCTATGAAAGTCGGTTCTCTGTGCAGGGCCCGGGGGTTTTTTCCGTCTGAATCTATCCTGCACCTTTATAAATCTACCATCCGCCCGTGCATTGAATACTGTTGCCATATCTGGTCGGGTGCCCCTGCTATTCTCCTTGGGCTTCTAGACAATGTACAGCGGAGGGTCTGTAATGTGATCGATACCGACTTAGCAGACCGCCTGCAGTCTCTCTCTCACCGGCGCGACGTGGCTTCCCTGTGTCTCTTCTATAAATACTTTCATACTTTTTACTTCTGCTCCGATGAACTTAGATCACTGGTGCCCCCTAGGTTCGAATTTGCACGAGATATTAGATTAGCAACTAGATCCCACCCTTTTACAGTGAAACCGATAAAATGCAACCTCAATTTCTACTCCAACAGTTTCTTTTCTCGTACTTCCCGACTGTGGAATTCCTTTCCACAAGACTGCTTCCCCGACGGCTACAATCTCCAGGGGTTTAAATGTAAGGTCAATAGACACCTCCTAACAAACTAACTTCCATTCTTTCAAACACTCTTCCCGCTCACCCAACTATCTATCACCCCCCTTCTGACATTTCCTATATCTAACCACTCTTCTTATTTATCTCCCCCTATGTAGCCCCAAGCGCAATAGTGGCAGTGGAATGCCTTGCTTGGGGTGAAATGATCAAAAAAAAAAATTCACCCTAAGCAAGGCAGTTTTACAACCATTGGTGTGCAGGGGGTTACATAGGAGGAAAGTGATGAGAAAGAGGGTCGGGTTATAGGGATGTCAGGAAGTGGGTAAGAGAAGGCTGATAATACTGGTGTGATGGGAGTGTAGTGGACGGAGAAAAGAATATGAGGGAAAGGATGCGAGTCAGAGAGATAGATGACAATTGACCTTACATTTAAATTCTTGGAGATTGTAGCTGTCGAGGAAGCAAGTCTATAGGAATTCCACAGGCGGGAAGCGTGAGAAAAGAAGCTGATATAGAAGTTGCGGTTAAATCTTATTGGTTTCACTGTAAAAGTGTGAGACCTAATTGCTAGTCTAGTAGCTCGAGAAAATCCATGCATATGGGGCACCAGTGAATTAAGTTCCTCGGAGCAGAAGTCTAGAAAATGGCGCTCTCACTGTAACCTGGCGTCGACAATGCAAGGGAGTTCATTTTAGTATAATTAAAAAATAGTCATCGATCTACTTTTCTGATAATAGTGTATAGCTACCCATACTTTCAAAATTTGCAGGTTTTGTACACACACACAAAAAAAAAATATTTTGAACATTTTAGTGCGCGATGATTTGAACTAAGCTTTTCAATTTTTGATTAGTAAATAAAGTAAATTAACTTTATAACTCGGAAAAAATTTTGAAGAAGTTTAAAAGGATTTTTGAAACTTTATAATTTAAAAAAGAAAACGTGAAAACAATTAAAATATATTATTCGTCGATTTTTTTCCACGCAATAATGGCTTTAATAATTTATAAAAGGAATTAAAAGTTCATATAATTAATGTCAGTTTTATTACATTTTTATTTTACTATTCAGGGCATATTTTCAAGAAAGTAGCAACTGTTAAGGAAAAAAATGATTTACTTACATTCTGCACGGAGTCATTCGTTTAACTAATAAAACACAGTTGGCTAACATAATTTAATTTGTAGAAATTTCGTGAAATTAATTTAGTGGGTGGTAACAGGTGTAAAAAAATCTTACTAAGATAGTCTAAAAAAATAATTTCGAAAATAAATTAATTTTTTGGTAAATAATTCCTGAAAGTTTCATTAAAATCCGATAATTATTTAATTTTTGCAACAATTTTTAAATTAATGCGTTATCTTAACGGGAACAAGGACGCCGAAATTCGCATCATCAGCTCTGTTGCAAAAAAAAAAAAAACATATTCGAACATGTTAGAAAGGATTGGAAAATAATAATTTGGCCTTTCCTAGTCTTAATATTAAAATTTTGACGATAAAACTTCGTTTTATTGAGTTTGGGCCCTTTTTTCATCATGCTATAATGTTTGTGTTAGCGAAAAGTGAAGGTCCCTAAAATATTTACAACACTTGAAAAAATAGAATCTTTAAATTATTTCAGATCAATATTTTTCATATCTTTCTTGAATTTTGTTGCATTTATTAAAATTTTAAGATTATTGTTGGAAATACGATTTTCTGTTTGAATTTATGTGAGGTGTTAGCAATATTTACATTAATCTCTGATTATTGTCGCAAACTTTATCACTTGATCGCTTTCTTTCTGAATTTCGGCGATGAGTGTTATCATTTACACTATTCGCATTCAAATTGTTTGACTCCTCTTTGTCCTCAGTGATGTAAATAGCGTAGGTACCTAAGTTTTAAAGATATTTTTTTTTAAATAAAAAAAAAGCTTTCATTTTAGTTTCAATTGAAAGTCAGGTGATTAAATTTACTATTTCCAGTAAGCAAAATACTTTAGCATATTTTAAACAGAAATTATATTGACTAGCGGAACCCATAAAATTTCCACGGAAGGATAAATTATGATTTCCAGGAAAAAATTTTACTTTATCACACTACAAATGATAGTAACGTCTTAAAACGTAAAGGTATTGGATAATAAAATAACGATAACACGGTGTAATTTTATTAAAATATCTACAAAAGTAATGTCCATAGAAGCTACTTTACTATAATCTCATATTAAGCGGCTTATGCACAGACCATAACCAAATTACTGTACGCTATTTTGTGAGATTTTGAAAGAGAATTTATTATTATTATTAATATTACTGAAAAATCAAGGCTCCTGTGGCCATTGTAAACAGAAAAGACCAACTGAGTAATGCCCAAGGGTATAGAAGCCAGAAATTTCGTTATTAGGTTCTAGGATACGACAACAAAACTGCCTATTTTTACCATATTGTATATATACACACACACACACACACACACACAATTACTATTACAACCACCAGCTTAAGCTGCTACTGCTACGGTAATGCTATAGGCTCTCTCCTCCTACTCTCTCACGCTTTACTACCCTTCTGTTTGGCAAAGGTGAGAGATGGCTGAGGAGAGTAGAGGGGAAGGAAAAGCTCGTGTAGAGAGTGTGTTATCTTTTTTCAGTGGCGTAACGGACGGAGGAACGAACTAAGGGAGGAACAAGCAGAATTATTTTATGATGATTGGAATATAAAATTTTGAGATTTAAAAAAAAATTTTTCGGTCCTTTTTGAGTGGTCGACACATTTGTAAAAAGTTAATTCTCGTTTTTAAGTCTTGCAAAAATAAAATATACATCTTCGACACTTTATCTTTGGAACATTAGTAAATTTAATGTTAAATTATTCTGATTTTAAACAATATTACTTGTTTATAGCATGAAAATTAGGATAAAATTATTTCTTAATCACGGAGCTGTGATCTTTCTGACCTTTGAAGTAAGTGATGACCAGATATGCTGACAAGTATGGTTGACCAGAAGTGACAAATTTATAAAATCTAAGTGAACGTATCGCAAGGGGAACAAACTGATATCTCTTAGGACATTTCATAGTTTAAAAGAATGTGCAATTTAACTTTAAAGAAAATTATTTTTAAAATCTTAATGCAAAATTCGAATTGCAGTTGCATTCACTTAGGCGCAAATATTATTGAGAAAGGTACTAATCCGTCTCTTATCCCTGCAGCTGTGTTTCAAATAGCAGGACGGATTGGGTAGACTGGTTGCCTTGGTTGGCAACCAGTCTACAGCAGAAAGTAATTACAACCAACTGCAGGAAAATCGTTTTTATTTTTGCAAGATTTCTTTCGAGAAATAATCGCCCAAACGTGTATCACATATGGCATTTTACTGATTGAATGCGTAATGATTTGTATTAAGCTTATCAATTTTCGATTAGTAAATATAGTCTTCTACCACTAAGTCATTATGTAAAAAAAAAATCTTACAAAAAAGTTTTCTGGTTTTAAATCACCTGCATAATTAAGCAGTAGAAAACAAATTAATCAATCTGATCCTCAACACTTAATTGGTTCTGAGTTTTTCACTTTGAAGTTTCCCTTTTGAAATCGTCATTTGAGATTCTCATGCAATAAAATGTTACCGCCCTGTTGAACACAAGTGAAACAAATTCCGGTGTTTATATTTTTCATAAAAAAGGACTCCCTCAATATATTCAGCTTCCGTTTTTTGTTTGTTAAAAGGCATCTTGAGACTTTTACACGCGTTTTATATTATAAAGATATGTTTAAATGGTGTGGCCTTTATCGGCGCGCAAAGTACAATCGGCGAAACGAGTTCAAATCATTTCTGAACATCTTGCACTCACTTTCGTACAAATGTTATTGGGAAAAGCACGGACCAACCTTCTCTCGGCTATGGGCTAAATAGCGGGATAAACTCTGCTTTCTAGCCTTGAATGGCAATGGGTCTTTAAAAAAAAAAGACAACTTTGAATTTGCAAGCACGTAGAAAGTAATGCAAAACCATTCCACTGTCTTTCCCCAACAAGTCATGGCAATTCACAGATAGTGTACAGTTTCTGTACTGAGCCATGATAGCTCATGTGCTTAAGGAACACAGCATTTTTTTTTAATTCAGTCTTTCAGAAATATGTAAAACTAAAATAATGATTATGATGGATTAAAAAAAATGTCTTTATTTTTCGTATTCGGGAAACAAAGGGGGACAATTATGCTTTCAGACTTTCAGCGTCGATTGAAACAAAGTTCAAGTACAAAGCATGATGGGAAGCTGAAAGTGATATGGATTGTGGCAGTTCTTATGCGTGATATTGGCTTTTATATTTACTTTAGGACATACGCAGGGACGGGGAGGTAATAGTGAACTTGATCTACTTTTGGGGGAAAATCCCAGCACAATATCTTAATACATCGACCTTTCGATTCTACTGTGTTATGGAGGTGAAAAGTAGCCTGGACCCGAATAATAGACATCGGAAGCTATCAGATGAATATGTGATTTAGCTTGTGGTGTCGAAAAGAAAAGTTGGAGTGGGGAAAGTAGTCTTGTCTATTGAAGGAGTTAGAAATGCCGTTGAGAATGGACTGGAAGGTAATCCATTGAATGAAAGTGAATAGACGTCAATGTAGTAATGGAGAATTTTTTTTTCAAGATGACGGTGGGATGGGTGGAATACTATGACTAACTGAGGATAAAGAAAATGTCATTTCAAGAAAAAATATATTTAAATACCAGTTATATTTAATGTATGATACGACATTGCTGCCTGCGGTTTGCGAAGCATTGCTTCACTTATCCACGGAAGATGTAATAAAAAAAAATTATTTGGTTGTCAAATAATTTCCGTGATTTTTTTTCTTTTGTGTGTGGGGAAGGGGGCTTATTAACTGTATTCTTCAGAAACTAAACTATAATTACATTTTATTCAATTGCATATTCACCATAATTATTTGCTTATCAGGCAGCCCTCTGATAATTCTTGAGTAAAGGCTTTCGGTGGCATCACGTTGAAAATTTGCTTCTCGTATGATTACCAACGTCGAGCCCAGTCAGTACCTAGATGGGTGTGCGGGTGGTGCCCTGAATAACGGCTCGAAATTGAAAACCAGTGTGTCAAGTTTCAATTCCAGTCAGGTTCGTTATAGTCACTTATACGCACATACCATTGGGAAAGAGATGAATCTCCTTTTTATCCCTCCGGTTATGGCTTAAATAGTTAAATTTGTATCAGCAAATCATTTTTATCACCCCTTCCTCCACAAATCTTACAATCTAAAAGTATTTTCTAACTTTGAATACCATGAAAATGGTCGATAAACTGTAAAAATGAATAACTAAATAAATAGGCACAATCAAATTTTTCGCTGAATTAGAGGCGGTTTTCCTTATCAAACCAATTTTACTGCAATCGAAAAAATAATCGGTTGGTGAAAATAGACCAGGCGGTTGGCGAAAATAGACCAACCGAGTTCCAA